>DF242228.1:5000-30192 GCA_000507305.1 Breviolum minutum Mf 1.05b.01 | reverse complement strand
ACACACACACACACACACACACACACACAACGACAACGACAACGACAACGACAACGACAACGACAACGACAACGACAACGACAACAACAACAACAACAACAACAACAACAACAACAACAACAACAACAACAACAACAACAACAACAACAACAACAACAACACTCCTACAAGTGGTGGGAGGATCTTCATCAATCACCTGGAGCCTCTGCAAATGTTTGTGAGGTTTCAATTTTGGAATGAAATTCACCAAGCCAAAGCTTCTTTCCACGCGAAAGACCAAAATCAAAGGGCACATCAATCACCGCCATTCGTCCAATCCTTTCGTGTGCTCGTTGCTGTAGCCTTTCGCAGTTGACACCTTCGGAACATTCGCAGGTCACCAGCACCGGCAACCGTGGATAAACCACGCGAAAGGAAGCGCCCAAACGTTCCAAGAGCTCGCAGCGTGAGGCAGAATGAGCCACCACTGTCATGTGCTCCTGAGGTTTTTAAAGAAAAGGCGAGATTGGTTTGGGAGTCTTTGAGTTGATAAAGCTTTTCTAACAAAAGGAAAAGCATGTAGGAAAACATGAAACCGTCAATACTTGCGACTAAAAAACAAACTAAATTAGGATGCCTGGATGCCCCACAATCTTTCTTCTATCCAAAAACCATCCGAAAAGATGTCACAAATGTAGATAGAACGGTACTAGCAGGAGCACCCCTTGAAGAACTCACCTGCCTCCACGTCATCCAATAACGCTTCCAGCACCACACTTTCAGCTGTAGCGCAGCTCTCCTGCGGCATGGGGAGGCACATCGCAACAACGATCGGCACCTTTGTTACATGGCCTTGACCCTCCGCAGATTTCTCAGATGTCACTGGCAAAATACCATGAAAGGGAAACTCAACTTGGTCTTTTCAGATGAGAATTGATGAAAATCTCTGTTCATCAACAGGTTGCCAAATCTCCTCCAAGCTCAAGCTCAAATTGCCAAAGTGCTCCGCCAACTCCTCTTCCGTTAGCCGTGATTTACCGGACGGTGGAGGTGGTCGATGCAGCGGGTCATAGGCCAACAAAGAGATTGCAGCGTTCACTTGGGAGGGAAGCCCACTGATCCTTGCTGATACGAGTCCCCTTCACAACATTTCCAACCGAACACCAGAAAAAAAGGCTGACTGTAAGTCCACAGCATCCCCAAGCAAACTTGTCCTCCAAAACACACAACAGTTACATTGTAACAACTCCTACTTCGTACGCAATAACAAACATACCTTCGAAAAGGTCCCACCTTCTCCCTCCTTCCCATATTCCCTTTCCTTCCCTTTCTTTTCTTTGAGGAGGAGGGAGGAGAAAACAAAAAAACTCACGGAATTTTGTTCAGCCAAAGACACCTGAAGCTCCCTTTGTCCACCGACAATGCTTGCCTGCACGCCGCTGCTTCCCTGGATCCGCTGGAGATGCCGGCACCGCCTTCGGCGCGCACCGCATGGCGGCAGAAGAAACGGAGCGGCGCACCGGAGATCTGCACGTGGATCCGTCCTTGGGCAAAAGGTGGGTGTTTTGCGGGGTGTGGGGTGAGACAAATATGCACCGCTGTGCGTGAAAGGAAGGAAACTTTTTTGAAGACAGAATGTCGATCATTGTTTGCAAGTCATCTTGGATAAAAATAAGGTGGTGCATCAGAGAAACCATAATCTTACCTGCGGCGTGGAGGCTTCTCTCCACAGACACATCTCGCAAAACCCCATGGAAAAGTCATGGAAGAGGTGCGCCTACTCTTTCTCCCACAAGCATGGTAAGATGAGCTTAGCCTCCAAAAGTGTCACTTTCCACTTCGATGAGTCCGTTGGAGAAAGAGCATCCGTTCCCGCACCAGCATCGCCAGAGCCACCAACAGCATCAGCATCATCATCATCATCATCATCATCATCATCATCATCATCATCATCATCATCTTAGCCAAAAAAATAAAAGAAACCCTACGCCTTCGCCGCCCAAGCATCGGTCAGGGCACCGGGATTTCCCCACGACCCGGACGTCACGGAAGGTCCGATAGCCACCCATTTCCCCTGGCAACGCAGCTTCGCGCTTCCTAAGCGCCCAGAAGCGGAGAAACAAAAAGGGGAGCAAGATAGACATGACAGGAAATGCTGTCAAGCAAAGATCTGAACAACCTTTGTACCCCGATCAAGTTGATATAAACTATAAACATCTATACACCATGTGTGGACTAAAAAAACACACTGGCAAACCCTGGCACACAAAAAAAAATGAACAAAATATCCAGTTGAAGCAAGTGAAGAGTTTCAGAAGCTTGGGTTTTCCCAAGTCAAAGCTTTCCACCATATTATTTTGCAATGCATCCAAGGAGTCCACTGGACTCCTCCAGTGACGTCCCGTTTTTTCTTCCACCAGCCTTCCGAAGCCCATGGGCCCAGAAGGGAAGGGACCCAAGCGCAAGGACAGCAAGCGTCGCGTCAAATCCACCACCCCACGAGGCAAGGCGTTGCGCGCTGAGGGCGGACCATAGTCCAAGGGTAGAAACAACTTCAACGACCGGACCAAGGACCAATCTGCCCGTTCGCGGTGGGCACGGGGAGAATATAACTGGCTATGGTAGTGTGGCCGATCTTCCTGGGATGAAAGAGGTGAAGGGGAGAAGTGAGTGGCAATGGTCCGCTTATGTGTTTGTAATGTAAAGAAAAGATTACTAAAGCAACTCTGGCTCAGCTCACCTGTTCAAAAATGGGATGTAAAAACAAAGCCCCACCAGAAAAAAAAACGTGCCCCAAACACATCTGGAATCAAAGAACTCATCCCCAATGACCTTCATATAAAACTCCCAAATTTGGTCTCCCTCATTTCTTCCTCAGCTTGGGTGCACCGGGTTTACCCAACATGGTGGGTTTAAGCAGTTCAACAACCCTCAACCAGCACAAGTCGCTAGTTCATCCTCTGATCCACGACGGCCATAGTATCGAAAACCATCAGGGAAGTGTGGCTCCACCAAAACCCATCCAGGCATCAGAACCACCTGCCAGAACGACAGCAAAATTAGTTGTTTTGCTTAGGGGGAAGACACCGCCAAGCAAAAAAGCATGGGAAAAAAAGGTCAAAAGATAATTTGATGTTCTCTTGGATTTGGAGATCCATAAAAATAAGGGTGTTCATGTAATGTTCTGTGAAATATTGGGTCGTTTTGCAAATTTACAGATTTTCACCTACATGACTTCAACAAATCGCTTCCTCCACCCATCCCCCAACGATTCGCCCGAGGCCAAGGCCTCACAGCTCCCCTCTGTGGGCATTTGCCGTGATCGCACATAGGACTTGTAGAGCCGCGTCACGATGGGATCCACTGCCTGTCGATGGGAGGGTTTTGAATGTTTAGGGCTATATAAGTGGAAAGTTCTTGTAAGTTGTACTTGTTGCTTTTTGCGAATTTTGATACTAAACGATACTACAAGAGTGTAACAATAGTATTCTCCCATTGGATACACGGTTCGGGACATTTTATGCTAGACCCATGACAGTATACAAACATATTCTTCTGAATGTTTACATGTCAAAATGCAAATATTGCACCTGGAAATGATGCAAGTTTCCCTGAAACTTGGTTTCAAGAAGCTACCTTTTGGAAGGGCAAGTATGCCATCGACTTTCCATTGTGTACTCTAAGGAACGGTTGTTGTGTAGGGGTGCAATTTTTCACTATGGGAATCCAATTATAATGACCTCTAACAGTTGGGATGAAGAATATGTGCAGACCCAAAACTAGAAAATCACTCCTTAATTATTCCCAACATCCATTGACAGCATTCTTTTTCTTTCGTCATTTTTGCTTTCAAGAGCCTGGAGGGAGCCTTGCTGTGCATAGCCTCCCAGCCAAACTTGCAGAATTTCTTTTCCAAAGTCGCAACCTTTGGGCAAAGCGCGCGGTGCCACATGGGCCGCACAAACCTGAGAGTCATATATGAAGTCGATGTGCCAAAAACTCTGGAAAAAACCGGAGATCAAAAGGGAGAGGTTTTTGGTGGGTGACTTTTAAACAAACATCACATCTTCTACCTTAGTGGTTTCATCAACCCATCTGGAAAAAAAAACTTAGTCAATTCGGATCATTTCCCCAAGTTTCGTGGTGAAAAATCAAGAATGCTTGAAACTACTAACCATCCTTTCTTAATTCGGAAGGAGACGTACCTTCCGTGTATCCAACACCCGCAAATTCAATCATGCGTACGGTGCCATTAAATCTCCGACTTCCACGTGTCTTTCCACCAAGTTTAATACATATCACGTATCACCTATCATCTT
The DNA here is from genome assembly GCA_000507305.1 of Breviolum minutum Mf 1.05b.01. Lineage (NCBI taxonomy): Eukaryota > Dinophyceae > Suessiales > Symbiodiniaceae > Breviolum > Breviolum minutum. Next base: position 25,894 of record DF242228.1, on the reverse strand, counting down.
TACTCCCCCAAAAAGCACCCTTCAAGATGCAGCTCAAAAAATTCCCCCCCATCTGAGAAACTGTGGTGATCCCATCTCCTCGGTCTGTGTGTGATCTTGGTGTCCAAGATTTTTCAAAATCTTCTTCTTCCAAAACATCCGGAGGAAGTGCTGCACCTGAAACACGGCAAACACAGGAGGATGAAAGGCTGACAGCTGACAGGAGTGATGTGATGTCTTACAAAAATCACTGTGACCTGGTGGAGTGGTGACTGGACCACGGTAAAAACTGATCAGTATTTTTCGGTATTTCCATGGTATTTCCCATTCATGTTTCTCAACTTGCTTGGATATGCGAGGGGGTATGGAACAGTCGGAACACCTTTTGCGTCAAGATCTTCATCCTCATCTCCCCTCACATATTTTGATTGGGAGAAAAAAATGTCAAACTCAACTGGAACATCAAGATCCGGAGCATTTTTTGGAATCAGAAAACTCATCTCCCTCAAAAAAAAAAACAGAAAGCTCTTGGGCCATGAAAACCTCACATTGAAACGCTTCACACTCTCAGCTGTTGCCCGGCCTGGTTCCAAGGTTCTTTCCAAAAACATGGCCGCTCGGCTCAATGATAAAGGTGCAGGCAACCAGGAATCAATGGGATTCCTCAACTGGATTTGATCCCTTCCACCTGAAAGTATTCACCTGAAAGATCCACTCATTACTTTGGAGGGATTTTTTTTGTTTGGCAAAAATTCATGTTCCCCGCCCTGGCCCCACCATGACTTTCAGGGGTCTTTTTTTTTCCAAGGGAGCATGTTGTTAGTTTCGGGGCATTTTGGTTCAAATACAAACCCAGGCTTTTCACCTACAGCAGTAACCCCCCAAAAAAACAAAAAACACTGTGAAGATGGATCCGATTGAAGCCAAGAATCAACAGAAGCATATCCATACTGAGACTCACCTCGCTTCAGTCTTTGACAAAGTCTTTGTGTGTTTCTATTTCTATTTGTTCTTTTTCAAAAAGTGGCCTATCAAACGGACCCTGAGGCTGAAACTGCCTGGTCCTTGTACTTGTTGTACCCTTACATCTACTACTTGTTGCTGTTCGGCGGATCCAAAACCGAGCCAAGCCACTCCACCGAAGAGCACCTGGAGCGCAAAAACGGCAGCATTCACCTGGGTGTCCGGTGAATGCAGTTGGTGATACCCTCACCTCATGGATGGTTTTAAAAAAAAAGCTCAGGCAACATCTGTTTCTGAGAGAAGTTTGCCGATCTGCTCCTGCAATTTTCCGTTCAGCTCCGAAGATTATTATATCAGCAAACCGGGGATGTAGAACGGACTCATATTTTCCAGGAGGCCGCAAATGTTTGCTGCCGATGTTTCCAATCACCTCCCCCCTTCCACTGGGCTACCCTGACTGTAAAGACCAAGCCGTTAGCTTCTGCTCCCGCACGACCTAAGAGTGCTTGCAGCTGATCCTCTGATAGGCCATACCTGGTAGACCCATCGAAGCACTGCCGAGTGCGGTTGGAGAGATTCCGGGGGGGAGGGATAGAAATAGTTTTAAGTAAAGGTGTCCATGATTGAAGTTCTGCTTCCATCACAGAAGTTCATGTTTGAAAATTGGAAGGAACTCTAGAAACCATATATCTTCGTGTTTCTGTTTTTTTGGGTGAAATTGATGTTTTGATACCTTCCAAGCTGAGATCTTTCTGTCATAAGAAAATTCTTCGTCTGTCCAAGTCCCACCCAAATTCCATTAATCGAATCCAAAAACTCGAGGTATATATTTTTCGCTACTTTCAACACCTATCACCAAACTGAAAGCAGATGTTTTTTCCTAAGTCCCACCCCTCACATATGACTCCGAAAAGCAACCTATCCATCGGAGTGACCACGCGATAGACCAAGGTCATGATTAGATCAATGCGCATGGGAAAAACCACGATGCAGTAGCCATCTTCCCGGTAGCGATCCTAGGGGACGTTTCATTGCAACATGGTGTGTTGGGAAACCGGTAGTTGGTTGGAGATATATATCTGCAAAAAAATGAACCAATGACAGGGTTTGACTGCAATGACTCGATTTTTCATTACCCATTTCTGCCGCAGAAGGAGCTACAATACATCTCTCTAAAATGTCCAGCCTTAAGCTGTTTGTGTGCGTTTTTTGTTTTTTCTTCTTTGCTTCCAAAGCCACAAGCAAAGTTTCCACCTCTGTCTCCACGCCCATCAACAGAAGCACCACCCTGGCAGACCTCAAAACCAAGATCCAACAACTGTTGAGATTTCCTGCCTTCCAATGTAAGCGCCCTCACCACAAGTTAGACATGTGTAAACTGTATAATCAATACGAATATGTGTACATATTTACACATCACATAGATAGCTCTGAAACCCCCGTCTCGGCGTTTCACCCCGGCGGTCTTTTGCTACAACCTTTCCTAAAGCTCCAAGTGCTGAGAAACGGATGGTGAAAGAACACCGCATCGACGGCCGAAAACTCCGAGGCGGACAAGCCTTCGGCGATGCCAAAAGATGCGACAAACCACCCATCATTGGGCCATGTTTAGACAGAGTGCACCCTCCTTACTGTCTTCCAGCTTTCCAGGGTGAGCCATTTCCTTCGACACGCATCTTGATGGTTCTAAACTTGAGAATGCCATGGACTCCACCGTAGAGAAAAATCTGCTGATGCTCATATTGCCATATCACTTTATGGCAAACAACAAGAATAGGCTCATGTTCTATTTTTTTTTCGGGGATGAAGCTAATAGACTTAAAACAAGAACAAAAAAACTCCCTCTGAAACCCCACCACCAACCACCTAGTTTCCAACTTATAGCTCAGCCACTCTTTGGTCCCTGCGACGTTCGCGTCAGAAAGAAGTTCACCTCTTCGGGACCCACATCCTCAGCGCATCGACTTCCAGAACTCCCTTCACTCCGTCGAGCTGCAGCTTCGAAGAGTGAATTCAAGGTCCAGCTCAAAGGAATCCTGAAGGTCAACCGGCTTGGAAGGTCAACTCTGTGGAAAACTTTCTTGGGAATTTGCCAAGGAAAAAAAGCTTCAACTCTTCACCGGCAACAACATGAAGACTTGCACCTGAAAACCAAAAAAAATCGAGGGCGAAGCAGGTAACAGATCTGAAATTTTCTCTCCAGTCCTGTCTTCTTGCCCTTGAACCAACCAAAGGGCGAGAAGGGGAAAAAGAATGAAGTTCCTCATCTGCGTTGCTCTCCATGGCCGGGGGGGTCCGTGACCTGGATGAAGATCTGACCAGTTTCCACAACAGAACTCATGCGATATCAGAAAGAGGTGTTGCAAAATCGAGTCTAAAATATTCTTTCTCCGTTGAAAATGTGGAAGACCCGGGTGATGTGTGTCCTCTTTTAGGTTTTTCATTGTTTTTTCTTGTCCTAAGCGGGGCTTCCCAAAAGTCCCCCAAGCTGTTCAACATGACGCTGAAATTTGTTTCCTGAAGATATCATCTTTTCACCCAAAAATGTAGATGGGAATCTGGCTGTTGAATGCTGTTGAATCCTAATGTTTGTCTGAGTTTTGACGCACCACGTGAGGGAAATTCCCAAACAAAAAATCAGCAGCGCTTGAGCCGTTGGATCCCATTTCTTTCAAAGTTGGTTCTTGACCTTGCAGAACTTTTCCGTGTGAATTACAGCATCTGGCATCTTAAAAGGAAATGCCAAGCTGCATAATTCTTTACCAAAAAAAAAGGTACCATGTACGACCTATACTACATCTAATGACGATCCTTGAGATGTACCTTTCCACTGTGCAGGGAGCTGAGGCAATCACATTCAATGGGTAGCCATAGGCAAGGATGAAGTAGGCAATCTTGGCGTACCTGGTCGCCGAAGGGACCAGGTAAAGTGGTCAGATGCGGGCTTGGAATGAGAGGGATAGAAGCAAAGGAAATTTGTAGAGATCTAGTTTGCATTGAAAGAAAGGAACGCTTTCCTATTGTTGCCTAATTTTTTTCAACCAGGAACCTCAAGCGATGAAAAATCATCACTTTTGCCAAACAAGAGCTTCGCGACCCGTTCCGCTTCAGGGGTCACGAAAGACGTTGGAGTTCAAATTCCGCTCGTATGGGCCCTGACACAACCGGACTCTGACACTGCATGCAAGACTGGTTCCCCAAGAAAAAGCAGTGCTACTGAATACCAAATCATTTTAGAGGTAATAACAAGCATCGTGCTGCGCAAGGTCTGATACTACAATCAACAAGAAAACGAGTTTATGGAAGTGCATTATGATTGCATCATATAATATCTCCACGCCACAGGTGTATCAATCACATACAAATATGATTTTTACAAATACACTCATCTCGTGTTTCACCATTTTCGATCCATCCAACTTTTTTATCGCAGCCTTTGGCAGCACAAAAGTCCTCCTGGCTTCAGGTCGTGATGGGGGGGTCATGGGTTGAGGACTGGGAATTGACAACTAACACACCTGGTAAACATGGAGTTTTCCAGATCTACCTTTATAGGGTGATGATCCACCCATTTGGTGAAAATCAAAAGTTTCTACATAACTTCTACCAAGAACGAGGATCCCTCAATACCTTGAAGGGATCCCAAATCCAGCCTCAAAACAGCCAATTTGGACCTCATGAGAACATCCCCATGAAATCGGGGGCCACATCCCAAGCTTCCCCGGTCCAGTGGCGCACTGGCGCGGATGCTGGGTACGGCAGCGACTCTCTGGCAGTAGAACTTCTTGAGACCCTGGCGATTTTCAACGAAGTCGAATCTCACCCGTTCAACCAATGGCGCTCTACCACATTTGCAGCAAAATGGCACCTGACCTCCTTACTAAACTACGTCGAAAAACGCGTCACTTGAATCGGATTATCCAATAGATCATATGAACCTTCAAGTTGTATCATGGATGCTGCAAGCTCACTGGTCAAAATCTGAGGTCCAATTGCCGTCACATCTCCCTTTCATTAAGCTACATGATATCACATCAGAGGCTTCCACTTCCAGGTTTTGGGAGCACTTCCAAAACCTCGATGCCTTGGGGATTCCCTACAATTCGAATCACCAGCAAGGATGCTGCATCACTGTTTTTGTTTCTCAGGTCGCGTTTGTTAGGAAATCTGGAAATCTATATGTCGTGCAAAGGGGTGGCTGGGAACACCATCACCCAACTCATAATCGTTGGCTCACAATTCGCCATGCTTGGCAGCTTTGCCCACGTTGGGCAGCCCGACCACCACCTTCAACATCCAAAAAAAAGAGGCACAGAATTGAAGAAGCAACTGTCAGCAGGTTGTAAAATCTACAGTAGTAACCTAGTTCAACAGTTGACTCAAACCCACTGTAAACAAATCAAAACATTCGGACCACAAACACACCTTAAAGCACAATTTTCCATGTCTCTTTCCCTTTCCCACAAAAAAAAATGGCCGGGTTTTCCGGTTTTTTACGGGGCCTTGCCCTGGCTACTCTGGCCCTGGACGGATTTCACTTTGAAGTAATCGCTCATCTGCGTGGGACTCAACTCCAGCGCCGAGCGAAGCTCTGCATACCTCACACGAGCTGAGCTGCGGCAGCGGCGGTATCCGATTAGCCCTCAAGAGATTTGTAATTTCGCTTCAACATATTTTGCAAAGGAGAAAACGGCAGAGTTTATCTTTCATACATTGTGATCTTTCAACACAAAAACCAACCCACAAAAAACAAAAACACAAAAAAAAGTGTTTGTTTCAAACCTCCAAGTGACTTTTTTGCCTTCATCCCTTGCTTCAAATTGAAGGCATCACGCCTGGCAGCAGCTTTAATCTCCTTGGACTTGGCTTCAGCACCAGCAGAGATGTTGGCAATGTGTGCTTGGTTCTCGGATTGCAACACCGAGATGTGTTGCACCACACGTTGGACCTGTGGGCGGGACCACTGCCGTGAATGGATTGTGGTGCATTTATTTCAGCTTTTATCTGCAAATTACAGGATCATATGATGATTATCACGATTGATTAGCACATAGGAGTGGGTGAATCATAGGTTATGTCGGTTATATGATTATATGTTAACAAACTCCAAATTCATGAAACCTTGTGGATTTTGAGGATTGCCCCTAGCCTAAATGGCCTTTTGTGGCCATCGTCACTAATGACATCACGTCACAATTCACCTAGAAATTCCTTGTTGAGATCTATATGGGAGTGGATTGTGGTTACCTTCAAACAAGCGAAGAGGTTGTAGTAAGCAATAAAATCAAAAGACCAGCAGCTACCCTGAAAATATATTTATCAGACTTGATAAGAACATGCCGTCATTTTGAGACACATCCACCTCAGCATTCCTCCAACCTCAATGAAAAACTTCACCTTGGCCTTATTGGATCCTTGCCTTGACCAACCTACCCTGCAACACCTGTCGTTTTGTGGTTGGGGCCTGCTGCTCGTATTCATTCACGACCTTGGCCTGCTCGGCCACTTGCACAGCAGTGATGGAATCTTCAAACTGTTTGGCAAAGTCCACCTGCGCAAAAAATAGAAATGGACAATGTATAAGATGTTGATTTCGAAAGGAATAGACTTAGACGCAAAATAGCGTAATTTACATGCAAACGTCCTTGTGCCCATCCAATTATCGTACCCTCCTTTCTCCGACTTCGAGTAGGATACAGCAGAAATTAACAAAGGATTGACAACTCGATCATTCAAAACTGATTTATGTGGTATATTGCTGTATATTAATCCAAACCCGCTTAACAACCCATGTAAGATTTTGCTAAAACCTCTCAGCAATCTTTTTTGCCACATATTAAAGGAAGGGAAGGAAGGGAAGGAAGGGAAGGAAGGTTACAATTCAGAAAATTCCTGTAAACAACGACCTTTAGGGGAGAAGAACTTATTCGACACCTTCATGATCTCGAACTGCATGGCTTCCACATAGCCCTGATGCCATAAGGTATGATTGATTTTGAAAAGCATCCGATCGGAAATTGTTCTCCTCTTGGACCAGAAATCGCTTGGAGTATATTCTTGAGCCGTGTTGCTGACCACATTTCCAGCCAACAACAAAAATCTTTCTCTAGCAGCTTCAAAGCTACCAAAGGAAAGATAGACTGATTGGATCATCTCAGGGACGAACTTCACCTGAAACATCTGTCCGTGTGAAAAAGTGCAAAGGGTATGATGTCCATGGCACAGCCTATGAACTATCAACGAAGACATCGACATGTTCCAAATATACACCACAATCTGTTCTTCGAAGCTTCCACGCACCCACAAGATGCCTGCATGATGTCCATCAACATCCATAAGATGCCATGATTGAAACCTTAAGGGGATTTTAGACCAAGGTAAAATTCCCCCACAAGAAAAGCCCACAGATCCCGACCTGCACAGCACAAGAGATACTAATAGGTTGTCCACCACTGTCAGGATCTTGTGGATCAGCTCCTGTACGTGTTTGAACTGGAGCTCTATCACCACCTTTCCAAGACCATTGTAAGGTACCTTGAGCTGCAGGCACCACGAAGAATGTCTTTAAAGGACCTACAAAGTGAATACCACCACGTTCTGCTTGATCTGAAATGTAACCAGTCAAAAGATTCTTTCTGATACCTGGGCGAATCAGGTTTTTTTTAAATCATTGTGGATATGGTGGGAAGCAACAGTTGTTTTGAAAAAAAACGCGAGAGGACGAGAATATACTGGGATAAGTTGATGCCGTTCGGAAAGAGGCATCCAATCTTATCCACCCATGTCTGATTCAAACCATGAAAAGGCTTAAAAGTGTCCACAAAAAGGGTGATATGCAAAAATCACACACTGCTCTTTAGAAAAATACCATTCCAAAAGTCTATACAAATGCCTTTGCTGTGAATACACGGTCTCGCCTTGGAAACATCCTCTCTGTGTCTCTCACCTAGACGTTGGCTGGGGACACTGCGAAATTCCTGACATTCTTGCACATACAAGTCAAATTAGGGATTCAAATAGAAGTACCTATCTATGAATCTATGACTTTTACAGCAGGGCACAAGTAGATTGCCCAACTCTCACAAGTAGTTCTGTAAGGGCCTATGGCTATGATAAACCCATACATGGAGTTACGCTATAATCTAGTTTACGACTTTTTGCGTAATCGAACTCTAAACAACCTGTTGTTGCACCGCGTTGACAAAGGAAGTTTAGTTGAGAAACTCCCGATTTACGGAGTTTAGAGCCACCACAACAAGAAGAAAAAGAAGAAAAGATCAGAAAAAGCAAAGATCCCACTTTTCAAGGTAGGCGCATTGGTTTGGTGACTTTGGACTTTGGAGTGTCACCTCTCGTGGCAGATACCCTGTCGTAATCGCAGTGCGTTTTGCATCGCAGGGTTGCTCCGCGCACCGGCGTGGACGTTGCATCCCTTTTGCTGTCGTCTTATGATTGCGGTTGTGGTTGTGGTTGTGTTGTTGTTGGGCGAGATACTACCGGCACTGAGGGCTGTATCCAATTTCCATTTCCGATTTAAGATTGCTCTTTTCCACAACCTTTCTCTCTTCAACAGTTGTACAGCCTGACCAAATACCAATATTTGTACTTTGATTTAAAATTGAAAAAATGATTGTTCTTGGTGCGGCAAGACGCGAAGAGCTAAAAAGGTGAAAGGGTGATAGACTGATATATAATAATATCTATCTATATGTATATTTATATGGAGTGTGCCCAATTTCTTGTGGCTTTAAGACTTTTTCTGCGGCCAAGATACCATACTGATTGGGCTCTAGCCCCACCACACAGGTTGCAAGGATAAAAAGCACGAAACCCGTCAAGCGTCCACACCACAAGGCCAACGGCGAACCATCACCTGCAGCCTCTGCAGGCCTGCCATCCAACAACCCCACATCCATTGAGGTCTTAGTTGGGTCCCCTGCTGGGTCCTTGGATGTTGATTGAGATTTTGAGCCAACAAAAACGGCAACAGCAGAGGTGATTGGACAAGAAGATCCATCAAAACGGTCCAGCAAAATATTGCTGGACCCGACCTGAAAAAGAGAACCGATTGATACAGTGCTTTTACCTCCAATAGAGTAGGACTTCTGATTTCCCTCCATTTACTAGAGTCTGCTAACTCTTACGCATTAAACGGGATAGTCTTTCAAATCCCCTGCACACACTATGGGAGAACTTCAACCGGGTGGTCAAAAAAACCTGAAATATATAGCTGTGGCTCAGAACTAATGCCCCAAATTGATCAGACTGAACACAGCTACATTAATAGCTGGGATCACCCGTCTAAATGATAATTCTGGTCCATTTTTAAGCATCTCCATCATTGATCTACATCCCATTGTTGGGTCGGCGGGTCTTATTGTCTAAGCGCCAGAAATCACCTACTGATATCTACATCTTGTCAGTTGGCCAAGTGATATGTGTTGAGAGCGGGAACTTGTCGTGATGATCGCCATAACCGGTCATCCCTACCCAGTTCTTGGATGCTTCTGCTTTAGGATCTCCAAAGAACTCCTCATGAGAAAATCAAACCATTGTCACCAAGCTCCCAATTGTAAATATAACACACATATCCCTAAATTTCTATACTTACGATATCATATGTGTATATAATATATGTCTGCAAAAAGTGCGCTGCCTCCACGATCTCTGGGCTACCCTCTTGTACATCTTGTGTACGTCCCATAAAAAAACACGTCGGGGGAGTCCTTCCGCTTCGATCGCATCTTTTTCCATACTCGATCGCTCCGTGCGCCAGAGCGGCCGCCTTCGTCGTTTCCATGCTTCTCCGCGGGGCTTCGCAGGTGTTCAGCCAACAAAGTACGTGTGTGTTTCAAGTCGTTGAGCTTTCGGTTGCAATAGATCCATACAAAATGGCCCCCCTCCAATCTTTTCTTGTCATGACTAACTTCAACACTACGCTGCCAGATGTCAGAGTTTTTTGATATCGATTTGATGGTGTGGACATGTCTGATCTGTAATTTTGGTTGTTTATGCTATGGCACAAGCCTCACTCAACGATTTCACTCTTCACCAGCTGGGACTGAGTGTCGAAAATGATGTCAAAGCTTGCACCAGCAGCACCTGCAGGAGAAAGGTGAAAGGATGGGCTACCAGCAGTAGAGTCCAGAGGCCCCAAGGAATGGATAAGGAAAGCAAATCATCATTCCAAACCCTGTTGAACGTCTTCCCTTCATAGTATAAATAATTTACTGATTTAGTGATCTTTGAATCCAAGCTGCTTCTGAACTTCTTACTGTGAACTTCACACCTAGGACCTATAGTCAACATCTATCCATGGTTCCTTCCCCAAACCAAGTTCCCACCCTGGGCCTTCCACGGCCCAGTTGCGTCCATGGCCCTTCTTCTTGGAGCCCAAAGCGGCTTTGGAGCCCGGACCACCAGGTTTCAAGATCACCACTTCCTGAGTGGTGGAAAAAACATCCCATCATACGACCAATGTCGTTGTTTCTTGAGTCGCAGTTCAACAAGGAGTGACTTTTTGGGTTTTTGTTTCTAAGGATTCTCAACCAAAACAAAAAATCTATTCAACAATGTTTGGCTGGAAGGTTGATTACTGCATCATCTTTCATCTTTCTTCAGTTTGACATTGAAAGGATGTCACAACGTCATATCAACTATTTTTCTCGAAAAACAAGAATCAAGAATCAGCAAACTCCATACACCAATGTCTCACACCGTTGATCACATTTTCCCTTTACAAAGCTAGAAGGTTCATAAGAAGTTTGGTAGTTTATCCCAAGATTTACGATGGTAAGTTGTATGTGTTGGTGACCGTCGGATTTCTGAGAGGTCAACAATACCAACCAACCAAGATTTCATCCTGTCAGATCCAATGAGTTTTTGTCACAGCATCATGAAACGTATCAATATGTTTGACTTTTTGTGTTACGATAACGTGCATATGTAGCGATCTGTAATGATTTTACCATGACTCAAAAGGATCTCAGATGCATGCGGGTGTATAGCAGCAGTTTATGATGATTTACAATGGTATATAATAATAATGATTTATGCTTTGTAATGATCCGTGCGGATTCATTGGAATTCATCATGATTTTGAATGATTTCAAATGATCTATTACGTGATAACCCTTTACAAATGATGTGATTCATCATGGTGTTTGATGATTTGTAAGGATGTTTCATCTTACAATGCTTAAAATGATGCGGACTGTGCTTGTTGTATTCTTGTTGACCTGATGGATTTTCAATCCAACGAGACACTTCCTTGTCACCTCCAGCGGGATAGTACCGCAAGTCCCAACCTCGTTGAACACCGGTTTTGGTGCTTCCGTCGCTTCAAAAATGTTCATTCCGAAAAAAAAAAAAGCAAACGGAACGAAGGTTTTTAGCCAATCATCTACCATGATGTGACCCTTGGGGAAAATTTGGGAGAAAAAAAAAAAGGAAAATGCCTCCTAGCAACTCTTGTTGCCCACAATCTGAAACTCTTCTCTGACACTACCACTTTCCTTGCCCTTGGGCGCATCGGAACGCAGAGTTACCCTGTGTCCTGGACAGAGTTGAAAAGGTCAATCCGGGATGATGGGATGTTTTTTTTTTCTGAAGCTTCAAGGATTATCAACTTCTGTTGAACCATGATGCCCGCATCCATTTACTCATAAACCTTCAAGACTTTATGTGAATCATCCATGATTCATGACGCTCATGAAATGACGTCCAGACATGAAAAAAGGGTGTGCCGAGACGCTGAGAGCATCATCACCAGCCATGGCATTTTTATGGATTGCCCATTTCTCCCAGGAACCCACGATGTGATGAGAGGCCACATCAACACCTTAGGTGTCTGAGGCTCGCTTCAACCAACATCTGATGAAGGAAGAAGATTTTCATAGTTTTCATATTTTCAAAGTTGATACACCGAAATGAAGATTGAGAGCTTTGTTTTTCTTAGATCCTTACTTGATTTTTTGAAGTCAAGGGGCATGTAAGAATTGCACACTAGAATGCAAATAGAAGGAATACCAGCGTATTCATCATCCTAGAAAAGAAAAAGAAAAAACGGGAGATTTGGGCATTCCCAGAAGCTGGCTACTAGCAGGATCAGGATCACCAACTTTTTTTCTGCACACCCCTTTTGGAAGAATTTCTGACTTTTGCTTGGCTTAGTGAAACCCTTGCGGGTAGACAAGTTGAAAGTTGTAAGTTGATGATTCCAAGCTGTAAAGCGGCCAGAAATTTTGCACCCCCATTTTCCCAGCCGAAAATTGGAAACAGACCTGAAAGATTTGAAGTTGTCTCGGCACCAGCGTCACCATCAGCCGTTTGCCTGCAACATGGGAGGCTGGTGATGGGCTAGGATGGACATCTTCCAACTAGAGGTGGGGGATGGCTTTACTGTTTTGTGATCATCACCATGGTCACTGGCATCTTAGGGCTCAGTATGTTTCTAAGGCTAAAACTTGGACCAAGCTACACATCTGCAGCCCTATCTTTCTTCTTTTTGTCATCCCATTCTGGAAGAAAGCTCACGCTCGCCCCAGGCGACAGTGCTTGCATGCCCTCTCCCAAAGCACTTCGATGCACGAAGACATCTTCACCACCCTCCGAAGGAGAAATGAAGCCGAAACCTTTCTGGTCGTTCCAAATTCTTAGCATTCACAGGGTTGCAAGAAGGGTATAATTCGGGCGGGAGAAAATAAAAGCACACTTCGTAAGGACTGCGATTCAAAGTATACTACAATGGATCCAAGGATGACTTGGAAGCGAACAACGAAAACAAGCCACAACCACAAGCCACAACCAACCACCACTAGTTACCGAGTACTGCAACTGTTGCTAATGTCAAGTGAGCGTCTTCACTACGCCAATTCTACGGTCAGAGAAACTCCTCACGGCCAACCAGGCACTTGGCAAGGGAAGTTGCTGCCTTCTCACCACCACCCGCGCCACCGAATGCCGAAAGGCACCCAGGGCCGCCATTGCAACGCCAACTGTCCACGATAAAATCACTACTTGGCGCTAAAAGGAAGCTTCTTCGAAAACTTTCAAGGCAAACAAATACATGATACATGGACATCTTTGAAAGTGAACAGATTAGATAATCGCAAGTGGGGCACCCCGGCAACCCAGACTTTTTTCAAATGACTTTTACCTCTCATAATCCTCTCATGCCTTTGGCTGTTTCTCATGGAATTTTCCCCTCAAGCCACCTGGCAGTTCAGATTTCGTATCCCCTGCCTGTCGGCAGGATGGAGTAGCTTTGTTCCTCCAGGTGTAGGACAATCATTGACGATTGCATCGGCGGTTGAGGGATACGCCCCAAATAACTGAAAACCAAACCCGACCTTCTTGCGTACTTGTACAACACACATTTGCTCGAACTAGAAGTACTCCGGACTTGACCGTTCTTGTTGAGGTGAATGGGCTGACTGGGTTGTAATTTTACAACATATTTTGAAAAATATAATGCCGGATGCACCCTAAAGGTGTTCATGCTGCATTCAAATAAGCCACCCCAAAAAAAAAAATCTTCAGATGTGAATTGTGTATGGAAATTCCTTTGAGGATATGTAATTTGACTTCAAATTTCAAGAAAACATGATCATTTCATCATTTCTCCATGTTTTGCAAAACCTACCCATGCAGCCATGTAACAGGAGGCCACGTAAGGCATCATCGCCTCCCGAGGAACGGCGCATACAATCCTGACATGGAAAAACTCAAATTGCCACTGGTTCATTGCAAAATATCAACATCGTGTCATGCGCTATGTCATCTACCAGTTGTTCTTTGTGTGGAAAGCTTTCGTCCTTGCATCAGCAAATAGGAGTGCCCACACAAATGCGCATGCAGGTCTTCAAAAATCGACAGATGCGGTCGTTTTCGCAATTGCGTCCTTGAAACTCACATTGCGCCCGGCTTGGATAGCCGAAGTCAATAACGATGCTGCCACAGTCCGAAACAATGTCACCACCAGGACCTCACATGTTGGAATTGAAATTCTGCCATCATGTTAAAATGAAAACATGAATGATGAAACGGCCATCATAAGAATACGGGCAGGGCAAAGCCATTTGTCCTTTCATCGTACCTTCACCATTCAAAAAGTTGAGCCCCTCACTGTGACAATCATTGACGTCTGTGCATCTTGTTTGAAGTTGAAACAATCCCATTGCGACCAATAAAAACAAATATCATCCAAACAGTTGATGCGTGGCTTGGTAAAGGGCACTTTTGACTTTGGTAGGTACCCCCGGGGAACAACATTTGATGGTATTAGCATTGCACATTGGCAGCTATCGTTTCCATTGATGCGACTGACATTCATTGAACGCTGGATTGTTTTCATTAAACTCGCCCATTCTGTTTCGCTGACCATGATGCTTACCTCTGGAATACAGAATTGACCTATGCAAAATGTTGGTTCCACGTTGAAATATATTTCACTCCATTTGTGATGGCACTCGACCAGTAGCTGGCGTCAGCTTGGGCAAATCCTTGCAGTTGCATGTACGTTTTTCGGGGTTGCCCTTCCTTCAGAAATGGTTCCATGTTGCGCCTACGTTGCATGTGCGACATCCAATTTTTTTGTCAACACACACCTTTTGCCCGCAGTTCCCGTTGCGCAGCTTCAACCCAAGTGGTCTACCTGCGTGTCAGGAATACTGAGATCATCCTCACCCGCACAACGAGTCCGACGTGCACCACGATCACATTTTGCGATCTTGCGACCTTGCAATCATCGGTGGCAGACTGAAGGCTTCCGCTGTGCTTGTCTGGAGGGAATCCACTCTTCAAAACTTAAATTGCCACCGGATCAAAATCGACATGGGTCAGACTTTCAGTCTGATTGTCAACTCTCCAACATTCCGCTCAGCTTGAAGGCAGGAAACTGTCTGCGCCCCAGCATGGGTCACGCTGAGCACACGATGATCTACCGTGACTTCCAACTTGGTTTTCTCCATTCGCTGGACGAGCTTCCCACGTTTTTCCGACGCCTCTGGAGGACGGGCCACCTCCACGATGGATCCATCTGCCGCCAGGATTTGGGATCTTTTGCAAAGACCTTGACCACTCACGAAACCGCCAAGCGCAACCTTGAAGATAGCCTCCCTCATGATACAACAGCCAGCTGTGCCAATAGATATGCCACGAGCTTGTGTCATGAGCGTGCACAGCTCCCACGAGCTGTCTGGCTGCGAGACATCTACGGTTTCACAACTGTTTCGTATCTCTCGCAATAGGGAGTGAGCTGCCGCAACCATTCTTTTCAATTTGAATTTTTTCTTCAACTTGTCACGCTCAAACTGAAATTGCTGCAATTGCAGCGAGTCTCCCTGCCTCTGAGTTTTGCTTTTAAACGCGCCCAGTTGTGGGTCAGTTGTTGCAATTGCATGTGAAGTTAATATTGTTTTTTGCAATGACTTTGGATTTTTCTTCTGCATAGTAGCTCAAACCAAAGCTCCTCTCTTGAAGACAAACTCAAGTGAGTGAGTTTGTCTTCAAGACAGGAACTGTCGGTGGAGAAGAACCAGGTCGCGCGCCAAGGAAACGATCTGAGGCCGCAAATGTCACCTGTACTGCTTGGAAGAAAACCAACAAGCCCATGATTTTTCCCAATGTTCCATATGTCTCATTTACGGGATTTTTGCCGTGTCCTTGCAGCAACAACAATATCAGATGTTACCTTCTTTGTGATACATAATGGTGAACATGATGGGAAAAAATTGTCTCACATGTTACGCACCCCTGTTTCATGGAATACTCATGGCAGCTCACAAAAATTTGTGACATATTGTTCATGTTGGTGCATATCTGGGTTTGGCAGGTTTTGAATCGGCACATTGAGGGTCGTATCTGTATCTCCAAATTTGGGGACGTGAGACTGCAAACATGTCGTACGCCCGTATTTGTCGCTAGCAATGTCTTTGGCATCGAATACAAAATGGAATGTGTTGGGATCAATCGCACCTCATGTTCCAAAAAGTGTTTTTCCAACCTTTTTTTTTAACATTTTGATTGAGAAATATGGTTTGCGTGGCCTCAACATTTTCCGGGATCTATCCCTCCAAAAGTCGCCCATAAACCCATGTTTTCTGGCATTTTGACTGGGAAATGTGTTTCCCGCCGCAACAGCCGCACTGTTTCGACATCCGAACTTCCGAAAATGGTCCGAACCCGTGCTTCGCGCCACACGGGCGAACAATTTTTCCACAGAACCCCCAAACATGGCCCGAACAAAACGGTGTGCTTTGTATATTTTGAATTGGACATATGCTTCGCGCCAAAACAGCCTTCGCTTTGGCGACATCGGAAGTTCCAAAGGTGGTCGGAGAACGTCTTACTTGCAGATCTGCTCCGCGCCACAACTGCATACCATTTTGCCACACCCGAACTCTAAAAACTGGTCCGGTGCTCCTGCTTTTTGTAGATTTGGACTGCGCGCCACACCGCTCTGCCTCTTCTGTTCTCTCCTTTTCGTGTCTCCATAGTATCGGAAAGGCATTTTTGATGATTTCCACCCCGGCTCTCCGCGTCACATTGCCCGGGAATGACTTGGATGGCAATTGGGTGGCAGGAAAGCGAGGGTTTGACAACCTCTCTTGGTTTTTTTTTGGCATAGGTTTATGCGCCAATGGTGGAACCATGCAAACACAGTCCTCACGAAATGTGGTGGAAATCATGGCGGTGTCAACATGCCCCATGTTCGTTCACATAGTGTCCAATCCCAACTGCACCCCTTCAATTTCAGTTTCCCCTTTCCGAATTGCATGTCCCAACAAAACATTAAGGAACTGTCCGCGATACTTGTGCAATGAAAAGGGCCAACCATGTTTCATGTTCAATGTTGCTGAACTATTCACATGTCCAAGCTATCAAACCCATGAGGAAAAAAATGGCAGCCCCCCAGGCATCTAAAAAACAAAATTCAGCTGCGTAGAGGAATTTTTGTGATTTGGCATCGAGGCCGGCGTGCGGCGAGGTTGCGTTTTCACTCCGAAACTATTTTTATGCGTATTGGAAGTGGCATTGAAAAAATGGGGCGAACAAGTGGGACTTCGGTGATGACGGTACCCCATTGCTGAACTTACGATTTGATGACATTTTGTGTTTGCCACATCTTCCGATGAAGCAGACCGGATGGTGGATGCAGTAACAACCTGTTTACAAGAGGTCGGATTGGCACTCAACGAATTGAAACCAAAAATCATAACAACGCATGAAGCAAAAATTCAACAGGGTTTGGAAATGGAAATTTTAGATGCGACCAAGGCGCACAAATGGCAAGGTTGCTAGTTGTTTGTTATCCAAAGTTTTTCCTTTGTTAGTTGGTCGGTCATGCCGCTTTCGCACGAACAATGGGTCATTTTAAAAAAATTCGGGCAGCAGGGTAAATTTTGGACAAGAAAATTTGAAGATTCCAGACAACAAAGCATACCAAAGGTACGACAAATGCTAACCAAGTAGCACCATCGGCGAGGCTAGGAGCTATCTGGCAAGACGTTCCGGTTGATTGTGAAAACGGGTGGCTGACGACACCGTTTCCCACCCTCATGGACATGGACGCAACTAATCATCCGGAAAGTACCCCGGATCGCGAAGCAACAAACCCTCAAGTTGAAACCCAAAAACTCGAAATGAACCACCACAACCTTAAAAATGATGTAAAAAGTTTGTGTGATTTGTTTGGTTTGCCTACCACAGAGATGATTTCAATGCAAGTATTGGAACAGCACTCCTGAAATCCGGGCCTCTGGCATTATCTGAAGATGCATCATTTTGGAAAGCATCGCGGGAAATTTTGCCCTGACCATCCAGACGACCTTGCGCACAACAACCATTGCGGATGAATTTGCCTTTATGTTGGGCAGGAGAAAGGGGTCGGCAGGAGACCACGCAACCCTGCGTTGTGGGAGCAATCAATGTGTGAATTTACACAACTTGCCCCAGGTAGATAGCAGTTTAGTCTCACATTTGTGCCTGCGCCCTAAAACGGGCCCGCCATTGGCGTGCAGGCTTGACCTTGATTTGCCCTTATGTTGGAAGCATTGTTTGCTGGACCCCCGGCACAACATCGCATCAGCTATCGTGAGATATATTATGGGAAAAGTATGTTACCCTTTCATCTGGCGATTGGCATATTCCGTGTCCACAGCTCTTTGATGGCATTTCTGGGTGGTGGATCGATCTATAGTCGTTTGATTCAAATGGTGTTTGTTCCGTGTTGCGGGAACCTGATGCAAGCAATAAAACAGTTCTTCGGTAATCACCCCTAAAACTAAATAGGCAAAACACAAACGGTTGGGTTGCATGTTGTCCACAACCAGTTCCAAACATGCAACTCTGGATACTGATTATCATTTGCAATTTACAATCGCACCTTCTTGGCCAACAAATCGATCTTTCTCAATGGATGCTGTCATGACACCAATCGCATCTCTTGGAGCTGGGCCCCAGTACGTCCATAATGCCGATACGCAGATACGGGCATATGTGATATTCACTGGCAAAGTATCATCCGAAACGCGATTGGAGTTCCAGGCGCGAGTTGGCAGAAGCCTCCGTGGCACGAAATGTTAGATACCTGGAATCACTTTGCACAACAAATGGTGGAGGCATCTCACATGAAAACATGGGCTGAAAACTGCACTTCGACCCTGGACATTCGTGTGCTAGATCATGAACCCCCCCGTGCGCGGAATGCTGAATTAGCAACCTCTTGGACAAAGTCCACCAATGAATTGGGCAAACATTTTTTTTTAATCACGGTGGTTCCAATTATTTTCGCAATCGGAGGGATGGAGCTGTGAATATTGACCAACGGTTCTAAGAGCTCAATGCCTTCGCGAAATTTTGTGGAAAGCACCCGCCTATCATGGAGCGTATATCCTTCTTGTCGCGTCCGAAACTGTGTTTTCGGCCTGCGAGGCCAGCGTGCAGTGAGAGCGGCAGCAACGCTTTGCTGGAGGATGGCGGGTGCCTGGCAGGCTCCGGTTCGTGCTAAAATGTTGATGAAGGGGACGGCCTCTTCGCTCCACCTGCCCCTAACCTCGATTGCTAGCACCACCAAACGGCAGCGTTGGTTGTGGAGGATTTCTGGGTGTTGTTAGCCCCATTACACCCATTATCACGAAGGCGAAAGGAAGCCTTGGACGCGGGTGTGGCAAAAATGACTGGTTGAGTCCAATTGCGCCTGTAGGCCCGCAAGCGGCCCGTTTCGGGCACAGGCTAATAAACGTAACGACATCTACGCTAAATGTGCACAGCACGGCTAGTGCCAGCGCGTGAAAATAAAAACGAGCTCATCTATAGGTTCACGACATGAAGGAAATCAGGCAGCATTGCCATCCAGCTTTGGCGATTTCTTGCTTCCAGTGTCCAATGTTGAGGACCTTTCCATCTGCAGAAGTTTGCGAAGACAGTGTGCCATAAATGGGCTGGCCTACCACCCCGTCTACGACCGTTAGGTTGCCATTGCATCAAGCGTTGATCGTCCAAGGAGGAAATATAATGTGCTAAATCCCAATGTTGCTGGACACATCGTTCGGACCATAACTTGATGCCATGAAGAGCCGCAAATTCATTGACTCGACCGTTCCAAGCATGCAGGATCAAATGAAAAGAAAAGGAACAATGGCAGGACCGGCAGCTTTGCAATTACAAGGGGTCTAGATCGATGAGTCACTTGAGCCCACAAGTTTTCAGCGCTCGATTAGAGGTGGTCCATCAAGCAAAGAAACCGCCAGCAACACTTCCGGTAAGGGATGGTGTTGCGGACAACGTAAAGTATGTGATCGCAATCGAAGACATGAATGGCTAGGACGCATCTTGCCAGCCAGAGAATCGGACAGAGTGTTGGTTCCTTTGCGGCCCAGAATGCCTAGAATAAGGCCTACAAGGCTGTCAACGCAACAGTGGAGATCCCCTTTTTACCCACACAAGGTCCAGTAGCAAGGACTGTTTTACTGGTCACTCTTCAGACTTGGGCATGATGCTAGCCATTTATATGCCGGCGGCTCCCTGACGTAGTATTGCGAAATCAAAAAATTTCAGCGCCTTCGTGGCTAAGATATTGTGACCGAGTTGTATCGTCAGTGCGGGTTTTTTTTTCCTTCGCTAGTTTTTGGCCGGGAAAAAAAAATTCGGTTGTAGAGCTGCTTGACTGGGCAACCTCCAGGCGCAGATTGTTTTTCTGCTGGCCAATTTCCAGATATGTTTTCGGTAGGGAAGGTGTAGATCCAGACCTTCCTCTACCGGCCTGGCAGATGACTGGTCGGCACAACTGGGCTGGTGTCGGGTGCCAAAATTGCACGTTTGTCCGGAAGCCACCGCACAAAAAATAAAGATGATTTTTTCAGAAATGATGTTTCATTTCGATGGTCTTCCATGAACAACAGGGGCCACATCCTGCGACACTTCAGCATACATGGGGTGATCCAGAGGTTGCGTTGTAAATATTTTATATTTGGCTGCGTGTAATGGTAACCCATCTTGGTGTAATTCGCATGACATGGTGTCAATCATTTCCACCAAAGCTGGCAAAGAAAGGGCATATAACAACACCAGGGCAACCTCCGGAACCTTCCCTCCAATCCAATCCAATGTTTGCTTTGAAACCCGAGACCCCGGGCTGAATCAACACCTGTGAGCCTACTGTACCAGGAACCCGGCACTGGGAACCTGTTAGGTTAGGCCACCGCGAACACTTCCAGGCCACACCGCAGCCTATATTATTTGGCCAAAAAAATGGAAAAACAAAAACGGAAAAACAAAAACATCTTCGTCAGCAAAAAAAACCAACGTCGTGAATCCTCGCGTTTACTTTCGAACTTTTGATGCTCTGGACCGAGGACAGGTGCCTTCTAGGCAACACACGGCCTGCTCCAGGATGTGCGTGTGACATAAATCTGCATTCGGACCTTGGCCCTGCAATCCGTGCAGTCTTG
>DF242227.1:38381-59699 GCA_000507305.1 Breviolum minutum Mf 1.05b.01 | reverse complement strand
GATACACTCTTCGCATGAAATATGGATCATGTCATTTACCAGCCAGGATTTCATGAAATGTAACATTAAGGTTTGTGTTCAATGCTCACATGATGAATTCATTCCAAGCTTGCAAAAACAAAACTTGCCATCCAGAAATCACGAAAAGAAATCCCCAATATTGAAAAACAGCCGATTTTGGATGGCTATACATTCCGTTAAAAAAACAAAAAACATGGAGAGAAAAGAAAACATGAAGATATAACAAAGTCACAGCTTCACAGGTGTCAGGTTTTCGAATTTTGGAAATCCCCAAAACACATCTTTAAAGGTCCCGTTTTGGTATTTCTGAACTGACATTTCCCACCTTCATCTCATGTCTGTGTGGTGAAACTATGGAAAAACTGGAAAAATATGAGAACTGGTGGACTATGGAAACGGGAGTTGTGTTTATCCCACCAGTGCTGAAGCAACGAAATCCACAAACGAAATGACTTTTCCAACGAAAAATGCCAGTAAACCGAGCTACACAAAGTGGTACAAGGGTACCGCTGGGATGCGCAAGGGCGCTAAGGCCTGCCGAAGTCAGAGGAGATAGTGGTGATGATGATGATGATGACGATGATGACGATGATGTTGATGACGATGACGATGACGATGACGATGACGATGACGATGATGATGATGATGATGATGATGATGGTGATGATGATGATGATGATGATGACGATGATGATGATGATGATGATGATGATGATGATGATGATGATGATGCTGCTGCTGATGATGATGATGATGATGCTGCTGCTGATGATGATGATGATGATGATGATGGGATTCATGGTTGGTGATCTTCCCAGGTCACGCGGGAAGAATCTGCTGATATAACCCCAGATATTTGAAATGCGTGATTTACCATTTTCCAAGTCAAGAAAAAGAATCCAAAGATTGGCACACACACACACACACAAATTCTGGAACTCTTGATATAGCTCTTTTTGGTGGGCATATCGGCACATCTATTCCCAATCACGGCATACCCCTTCCCCTAGTTAATCTTTTGCCTCCGCAAGGTTTCATCAAAACTTCCCAAGAAAACCTCCCCGATAGTTCTGACAACAGATTCGTGGGTTTTTTGTTGCCCGGGATCACCATGAACGGGAATTCAGGTCGATAAATTTACCGCGCCTGTTTCCATGGCAAAGCGGGGTCTGGATAGAAGACAACGTCCAACTGGGCCTGCCTTCGCTTGGAGCTGTGATTGAAATGCTGTCAATGGGAATGCACAAGCCTTACGCTGAGGATGCATAAGATGTTGATGATAGTCATGATCGCAACAAAAAAATATAGCATAATAATATACTATCATATCACATCACATCTACACCCCCAAAGATTAACATAGAACCTGAAAATGATGGTTTGGAAGATGATTTTCCTTTTCCGGGGGTGTATTCTCAGGTTCCATGTTAATCTTCCAGGGTGTATGTACGTAATACAATCTCATGTCATGAAATAAAATATGATGATGATGGAAATCATACTCTTCTTGGTCTTCGTCTTTTTCTTCTCCTTCTTCTCCTTCTTCCTTCTTCTTCTTCATCATTCATCATCCATCCATCTATCCATCCACATATCCATCCACCCAGCCATCCGTCCATCCAGCCATCCATCCACCCAGCCATCAGTCCATCCAGCCATCCATCCACCCAGCCATCCGTCCATCCACCCAGCCATCTATCCGTCCGTATCATCATCATCATCATCATCATCATCATCATCATCATCATCATCATCATCATCATCATCATCATCATCATCATCATCATCACCATCATCATCATCATAATCACCACCATCATCATCATCATCATCATCATCATCATCATCATCATCATCATCATCATCATCATCCATCATCCATCATCCATCATTCATCATCAATCATTCATCATCAATCATTCATCATCCATCATTATCATCATCATCATCCTCATCATCCTCATCATCCTCATCATCCTCATCATCATCATCATCATCATCATCATCATCATCACACATCATGATACATCATTCATCATGGACCAAGTCAAATTTAACACGTCTTGTCTTGACTTCTTGCAATGTTCAACAAAACCAAGTTACGAAAGATCATACTCTGCCACCAGCTGATGTCGACTTCCAGGCGCTGCATAAGCCTTGGTCCAAGGCAGTGGGTTTTCCCGTGGGTTTTCCCGTGGCACCAGCCGTGGGGCACCCACTTGATGTCAGTCACGAAGAAATAGCTGTTTCTGCTTCCCTTAATAGGTGGGATCGGTGATATATAATCACACACTTGGCAGTATATACCACTTATATATATTGCCAATTAGGTGATGATATATCACCGATCCCACCTATTGAGGGAACCAGGTTTCACTCCACTGAACATTCGTTCATTTTCCTGGGGGGGTGTTCGTTTCATGGTCCGACAGGCTGATAGTTATTTCCATTTAAAGTGGCCACTTAATTATTCCAATCAACTTACGATGTTGAACGGGGTGATGTGAAATTCTTGTCCTAGGAGACCTTCTTATGCTTTCTTATACTTGGAATGGTTGGTTGATGGCTTCTGAAAACGTCCGAGAAAACAAAAACACTGGAAGGAACCACAAACAGTTCAAAATGTTTGCCCCACATTTGCATGACACATACTTTCTATCATGTTTCAAGCTCATTTTTCACACCCCACCAAAAAGAAACAGTGCCAGGGTTGCATGAGGAATGGGGCATGCTGGCCGGCTCCAATAATTACCTTCAGCCACCAAAAATTTCAAGATTTACCCTTCCTGAAACTAACAGCAAACGCCCTTCAAAATAGGCCATCCCAAAACGAAACAAGAAAGTATTCCAACCTTCCATTTTCAGGGTGTAGTTGCTTGTTTCCTGATCATTTCGGGGGCCCGCTGAGTTTCTGTTGTAAGTTTGGCGTGGACTTCCATGGGTGGGTTCACAAAGGTGAAAACAGAGCCTGGAGATTCCAAATAAGATATCCCACCCAAAACAAAATCCCCTAAAACAAAAATATACTACACTCCGGTAACTTAACACAGCAATGGAAAATCCATTGGTGGTTTATTTTCAGTGGCTATTTTCCAAGGGCTATGTTAGTTTCAGGGAGTGCACTTATATAAAAAAACAAGTGGAAGTGAACCAAGTTTTAAAACCCTTGGAGTTCTTGATAGGAATTCCCGTAAGAATGATGGCCGTGGTGGAAATGGTGAATGTTTGACCCCGATTGCCAGACCAAAAAACTCAGCATCCGCACACGTCCCCAGGGTGTTGGGGCCAAAAGGGCATAGAGCAAACATCCCAAGGCCTTTGAAAATAGCTGGAACTGGAACCTTCCAACATGTTTTTTTACCAAGCAAAGTACTGTAATCTAAACTTTATGGGTGAAAGTTCATGATCTACCGATTCTAGTGGATTGCAGTGGGGAACAATCAGCTAATGGTAAATTGTTGGTTTGGGTCCCAGTGGTTTGGATTCCGATTGGATCCAACTATGCAAGGGATTGTTACTCAGGGGTACCCAAACCACACTACTGAAACAAACCAATTTTTAAAAGTCAACAGATGTCCAATACAATTTATAGAATGTATACAGTAAACTAAACTACAAGCGATACGTGACGTGCCCCTTCAAAAGGGTATCCCGGTATCCCTGCTAAACCAACTATATATATATATATATACCTGGAGTCTCCAAAGTACCCTTATTTTTGGGGTCGTTCTGAAAGAATGGTATTTTTTAAAGAAAGTACTCTTCAATTTAAGAAAGGCCTTTTTTGATTGACAGAGTGATAGAATAATAAGACAGGAAGCAAATGACATCAAATGACACTTAGGAAAAAGCATGGGCACTTGTGTATATAGGTCTTTTGGTCAATTTGTGGATAATCGAAAACTTGTTGAACCCTTTGCTATATCTAAAGTACACGTAGAAACTCCTCCCAGCCGACTGAGGGCTTTGATGACTAGAACCTACTGGGATCAACTTGTGAATAGTCGCTGTTTTTTTCCATTTCGAAGCCATGTGTCATTTGCTATACTGTGCAAATGGCTTCGGCTCAAAATCAGACTGCCACTGAAACCACATAATATTTGGGCACGGAGTACCTCGAATAATCAACATTTAGTACTCGTGGATCAATCCCTTTGAGCCATGCCGATATTTATATCAAGATGGCCTTGGGTTCTGGCAGTATATAAGTACTCTATCTGACGATGACGTGTGGGACAATGCATGCATCTCTGTTGTTCTCAAATGAAGTTTTTCCTGCTGCCTTGTGAAATGCCACCAGGATGGGAAACTAGTTTTTTGTGTTTCAGGTTCTAAATGCTTCATGAAATGCGGGCGTAGGCTAACGATACTATGCAAACTGGGTTGCGAATGATGGTTGAGTACCTTTTTTCACCAAAAGGACCTGTTTCGTTTGGACTGCAAAGCCAACCCGTCCGAAAGTACGGAAATATCCGTCCAAAGTACGGAAATCCCCGTCCGGACCGGCCCCGTCCGAATGAAAAGGATCTTTTTGATACCAGCGTCCCTTTTTGTGTGTTTTGTGGAGTGTCCGGACCCGTCCGGGGTTGTCCGAATATACATGCTTGCTGAAAGGGGGGGTTCAAGATAACGGATAACGATGGCTTTCGGTATGGGCGTTTTACTTCCGATTTTCAACTCTTATAAATGATCTAGGGTTGAATGGAGTAGCGACATTTTGGCGTATTTTTGGAAACACCGATGAGGAGGAAAGGAAACGATCAGATTTTCCTGTGTTTTCCCCTATTTCCTTGCAAAAATTGCGTCAACTGTCAAAGCTGCTTGCGCGAGATCAGTATGGAATTGTATATTTGGCATTCACCTACAAACTACACTCGCTATACTGACCAGTATTAGTGCACAATATAGAAATGCGTGACAAAGTGAGTCAACATCAAAAGGGGGCAAAACAGGTGGTGTACGATTAGTACCAGCTTGGAAGGTTTTGGATAGGATCCTCCGAGCATATTTACTTTATGTGATGAATGTAGGTCTCTCCCAAATCATATAAGTTTAAACACATACAAACACTTCAAGGTTCCAAGAAAGGAGAAAGATACACCTTGTGAACTGAGAAGGACAAAGGGCATCAAAGTCTGAATGTTCGGTGTTGCGATAGTGTGGGCCATGATTTTCTTGGAAACAAGTCAAAAGGATCTTTTTTTTTGGAACGACCCCAAAAAATCACAAACGACCCCAAAAATCGTAGTCAAAACCAACGACCCCAAAAACAAAGGGTAATGGAGGGTCCAGGTAGGTCTTTGGACTTCAAGTTGACCACTTTTAGGTTTGCGGACCATCTATCAAAACTCAAAAACCAGTGGGGAGTTTTTTCCTTGAATCTACCCCCCCCCTTTCCACACTCTGGATGCGAGGTTTAATACTCCCCAGCAGCAGGATGACATTGGTGAATAGTATTTTTCGCTGGGATCCTGGCATCCCAAAGGACCTACCAAACCCCGAAGTTTATCGGCCAGGCCAGGCCCCAAAAAGGAAAGGATGGTCTTCCTTCCAACCAACATCTTTCAAGGGGGGGAGCTGTCAAACTTTTGGGGGGGGTAAACTTTTGTTTACCCAAGGTAGATCCAAGGTTTTCCCAGCAGACGACTACCATCCCATCCAGGTTTGAACTCCGATTTCGGATCCCAATCCTGGGATCCCCAAACACCAAAGCTTAGCAGCACGGCGGCGGTCACCAAAGCCTATATCGGCCGCTTGGGGTGGCGGGCCCGGGCAACGACATCTTGGAGGGTCGATTTTGTGGGCGTAATAACGGCGAACTTTTAATCCCAAAAAAAAATAGAAATCCGGTTGCACACCTGGAAATTGGGACCAGGGTGAAATTTGAATTTTTTCCTGGGTGACACCGAAAAAACAGACCCGCTACTACGTCCTTTTCCAAGTTGAAGGAATCCAATTCAATGTCCCTGTTGTTGTATACAGGGCCACCACTCGACTCAATTGGGGACCCCACCCCGGGGGGTCCCCGAAGATTCTATTAGTCTTAATTGTCAGGCCAGTAGGGATTCCAATATACCAAAAAACCCGCATCCATCTTCATTTCATGAATGTTTCCCAAAGGTTTCCTGCGCTTAAATGTCAAGAGTGGCAAACTGCTACCAAAAATTTACCTCGGGCAAATCTCAAGAAGGGCCTCCAAATATGCGCTTCCAAAAATCCAGTAGAGAACAGTGTTCCACATCCCCTTTAAAACCTGACCAAAAGTTTCAGGTACCAAACAGGAATGTATTCTATCCTTTAGGTTGTTTAGAGGGTCTTGTTTTACATAAGCCGCAGCTTACACAGGTAATTACCTCAACTTCAGCTTTCTTACCTGATTCAAACTCCCGCGAAATAACAACTTGCCACCCGAAAAAGTTAGGGAATTTGAAGATGGATTTCTCCCTTCAAAAAGTGTTTGCATCCTTTTTTTTTGGCAGGTGCCAGCTGTTTTTTTTGTTTTTTTTCGGGACTGATTTGTTTGTTTGCATCCCCTGGCCCTGAAAATCTTCAAATCTCCAAGCGACCCAAAATTTATCATCCCTCCCCCCCCTTCCACACTTCAGAGTCGATGTTTGCAAAGTTAATGACCCAACACTTCTTGCGATGGCGAAGATGACACAATTTTTTTGTGCCAATTGATAATTGAAAAAAGAACGCAACTTCAACTGCAGATTGTTGAACCAAACATACGAGCAGCTAATACCAATGAAAATGGCTTTCATAGGATGATGAGGAATTGCTTGGTGGCCTCTCAATTGCTTTACCCACGAAAATCCTTTCTTTTTCTCCTGAGGAAGGGCCAAGTTTGGGCCGCACTCAAGCAGCATTATTCAGAAGGAAAGGCACAAGGTCAACGTGAGGTGAACTCTCCGTTGCTCTCACAAATCATCAAATCAGGACATGAAAGGCACGTCATTTAGACCTGCTGATGCAACAACCTAGAAAAGTCAAACTGCGATTGGGCATCAGCCACTCGTGTAGCATACCTGCAATTCCAAATCCTCCAAAGCCACCGGTATCACCAAGACCTTCAAACTCGCTATCCGCCTGCTGTGCCTGCGATCCATTGCTTGTTGCTGCAGTTGTGCCGTGGGAGCCTTGCCCGCGGGCTTTGTCTGTACTAGCCTCTCCTTCGGCATGGCGATTCTTCATGCACTCACCACTCAGGACTCTCCCATCATCACGCTCTTCGAAGTGCTCGTCATTGGTGGTTGAAACATTCCCAATATCAGGTGCATTGACCTCAAACAACCACTCCTTGGGCACTTCCTTGGGCACGGGCTTCTCATTGTGTGCATTTGTGCCTGGGTTCTGGCCATAGCGCTGTTTGGCCATCTCGCTCCGTGCCTGCTTCCGCAGTTTCTGCGACATTTTCGGAGTAGGCTTCAAAGTCGGCCCACTGGACTGTCCATCGAGCAGTTTGGAGTAAGCCTCTCCGACTTTCTTGAACGCCTCCGCGGCCCCATTCTCTTGACACTTGTCAGGGTGCAAGAGCAAGGCCATCTTTCCGTAGGCCTTCTTGATCTCATCATCTGTTGCACCTTCTTCGATGCCTAGAATTCCACAGCAGTCACCTCCAGCACTGGACACCTTCTTTATGAAGGCAGTCGCCTCACTCGCCATGATGCTAATCTTCAATCGTCGAGCTCTTGAGTCAAAAAAAGGGCCGTCAGGACCATTTTCCAGCTGTTAGTATGAAATTGAGAGGACATCGACATGTCTCATGTTTTTTTCAGGGGGAAAAAGGTCGTTTCACATTTTGCTGTTTCGTGCATTCATTTTCATCACTTTCACTTTCACAGCGCCTTTCGGGTATCGTCCACATGTCCTTTGCATCTTTGCATAAGCCCATAAACTTCACCTCTTGACCCTAAAAAGGGGATGATTCTGAAATGCTTCTTCAAATATCCATCCAATATGGATTTAGATAATCCTTTGTGAACAAAGCCAGGCTTTTTGTGTTTCAGTTGATGTTTTTGAACAGTGCCAGCTGAAAAAACTATGTTTTTATGTATCAGCTTCAATCGCTTCCTTGACATCTAAAGAAGACCCAATCCACCAAATAGTTGTGATTCCAAAACCTGAATGCATGCCAAATTTAACCAGAGGATTTCCCAAAATCAAAAAAAACTTCCCTCAAGTACCATCTCATTCACACTAAGCTTTGTTTTTCTCAAAAATTCTTGAGGAAGTACTCACATGGATACCCAAAATAGCCATCTTTGAAAGGAGATACAATTTAAAAAACCATCATTTTTGGTATCTATGTTAGATATTTTCACGGGGTATCATCTGAATCTTTTTGTTCATTTTTTGGGGCTTCTAACATGCAAACATGACTCCGCCACACTGCTTAACTCACTTGGCCCCCAAAAAAAAACTTCAAAAACATGGTAAATAATTGAGCCTCGAAAGAAACCCGGGGTCCCTTACTTTCCATTGAATCCTGGTTGGTTATGTCCTAAGACTCGAACGGGGAATCCCAAATAGCCGAACCACCGGGACCCAAACCACCTATTAAAACTTCCCCGAAAACTAACATATCCCGTAAAAAATGCTGGTTGGAAGACTATTGTCCTTTTCAAGTTGGTGGTTGAACCAACCCAATTGAGAAATATTAGTCAAATTGGATCATTTCCCCAGGTATCCGGGGTCAAAATAAAAAATCTTTGAAACCATCCCCTGGAAGAGTATGTTCCTTGTGAAATGGTCCCTTTTCAGGTGACATTCGTTGGAATTTTGCTGAACATATCGGCACCGATTAAACCCACCGTGCCTTCACCTCCATTGTGGGTGGGTTTCACGGGTCAGATATCATCAGAGGCGCCCCATTTTAGAAATCATGACGACGCTTGGAAAATGTTGTTAACATGAATGTTGAAGTTGTGAATCATCTGTTGTTGGTGAATTCTGTTGTTGATATTTGTGTGAGTAAAATTAAATTCTTAAGGTTCGACCTTCTTGGTTGGAAACAACTTTGATTGGAATCAATTGATTCTGATTTCACTCTCAGAAAAGGTCAACTTACAATGATTCTGATTTCTCAATCTGAAGCTTTCTTTCATCCTAGGGGACGGAGTTTTCTTGACAGCTGGACTTTGCAATACAGAAGTTGTGTCGTGTCCGGGTGTCGTTTGATAAGAAATTTGCTGGACAAAAAAAGGGTAGGGCATTACTACAATCCTTGGCGTCTTCAATCCACCCATTGCCATGATTCAAAGAATTTTTGCTTCTCTGTTGCGAGACTTTGTTCGGAGTCTGTTCTGAACATTGTTGGGATGAGTGAAAAAACTTGCAGTCATTCCAGGAATACCAGCATTCGAATTCCCAGTAATGATGACACAAAAAAAGGTGCAACGTTCATCAATTTCGAATTATCCTAAAACAGCTGGAATTCCTTTGCTTGTAAGTATCTATATATAATACATAATATATACACTAGAGAAATCCTGTTGTACAAGGGACTTTTATAAACCGGGAATTCCTTGGACTATCTTCCAGTCTTCCTACAACAAGGATATGTAACACCCCGGAAAACTAACATGACAAGCTGGAAAATCACCATGTTTAATAGGAGATACATCTTCGAATGGGTGTTGTTCTATTGTCATGTTAGTTTTCCCGTGCTGTATATAAATATAAATATATATATATATACGTATGCAATACAGTGTAGATCACTGTAGTTTTACCCTATTGCAATCCTTTTCAAAATCACCGGGACCAGGATCAAAACTAAACCAATGTCTTTGGATGGATTCATGATGTTTGATGAAATGCTTTGGCCGGTCTGCACGTCCAGCTTATGGGTTTCAAGCCCTTACTTAGGATGGAAAAACACCCCCATGGAAGAGGAGATTCCGAACTTGGAAACCATGCTTTTAGGGGCGAGCCGTTAAGTATTTGAAGATTTTGAAGTGTTAACTTCACATGCTACGATCAAGCTTCAAATGCTCAAAACCACCAACCAGAAATCGCTGGGTTTTTCCACCACTTGTTCTTCACCGCTGACGATTATTTTTCCCATCCCAAAATACTGATCGGTTCATACCAGCATCTTCCAGTTTGGGTGCTGTTTGAACCCTGGCCCATTATCCAAAAAAAAGCACCCAGAAAGGAAGATCTCCAGGTATGCAAAAAATCCTAATCTATTGTCAAAATCCCAACGAAGCAGGGTGACTAATCGGATGGTACCAATCAGATACGCCTCCAAAAACTGACATGTCA
This sequence comes from Breviolum minutum Mf 1.05b.01, assembly GCA_000507305.1. NCBI lineage: Eukaryota > Dinophyceae > Suessiales > Symbiodiniaceae > Breviolum > Breviolum minutum. The sequence goes on along the minus strand of DF242227.1, from coordinate 49,409 downwards.
TCGTGAAGGAAAAGATGGTGAAGGCCACCAAATGGTCAAAATATTCGCCAGTCCAAACTCCGGACACACCCGGATGAAGTTGAAAACCCCTCTGATAAATAAACATGACACTGGCAATGGAAATTGCATGTGATATATATGTATGTATATATATATATATTATAGTATACACTTATACATAGAAATCATTAAATCTGGATAACCTGTTTTTTTAAAATGATGGATTTCTCAGTGTTATTTTTTGTTTAACGGGGAACGTATCAACAAAAATGTGTTTTTTAGTTACTTGGTTTGGATTCGCCCCTTCCTATGGGGCTCTTAGGAATCGGATACATCCCTCCCCCAAGCTACCCCGACCACCAAATCAAAATTAACAAAGGGTTGTAGTTGTAATCCCCCATATATATCATATATATATATACATCACATATATAGTTCCCATTTGCCAGTCCGTCCAAAATCAAAACTCGTCACTCTGGAAAGCTCTTCTTTCTGTCATATGGAGGTTTAGGGGGTAGTTTGTTGGGAAAAGATAGCATTGTGCCACATCTAACTGCCCGATTTTTTGAACCTAAAAAAATCACCCAGATTCCAAAACAGGAAAATCATCGGAAAAACCCATCCACCCTCCATTATTCTGGCCAAATTACCACCCCCGAAAACTAACATGACAATAAAACATCCACGATTTGAAGATGTATTTCCTATTGAACATGGGGATTTTCCAGCTTGTCATGTTAGTGAACTCAGGGGTTGTACAATAAGTTCATACCACCAACCTAAATTTCCCACAAAAAAATATTTCCCGTCAGATTGAGGCGAACAACTGAAAGTGTGTTCCTCCCATAGCTCCATGGGTTTTTTCGTGAAACATTTGGTGTTTCCTCCAAGTTGGATCGTTTCCTTTAACTTTAGAATAGTTGCTGGTTGAACCAACCCAGTTGAAAATATTATTCAAAATGGGTTCATCTTCCCTCAATTTTCGGGGTGAACATAAAAAAATCCTTGAAATCACCGCCTAGTTTCGATTTGGGATAGTTTTTCCGAACTGAACCATGATTATGGGAGAAAGGGTCATTTTTGTGTGGATGTACGCACCCTTTCCCTGGAAAGCACCTTCCAATGCCCTCGTTGACACTCGTTGCTGCAATATCTGACGGCCTTGTTTCGAAATATCTCTGGATGTATGTACCATAAAATTGATGGAGAAATATCTCTGGAAAAGCTTTCCTCCCAATACCAGTGGCAAATGATCGCAAATAAAGGGTCATAGGGATCCCCTTTCTAAAGAATGTAGATAACTCTGGTGGAAAAAGGTGACTTGTTAACTGGGGCCCGGGGGGAACATCCAGCTTCTTGAATATAAAGAACAAAGATTGAAAAAAAAATATCTGCCAGGTGATTCAAAGTGCCCTTTTCATCCCCTAGTTGGAGGTCGCTTAACCCCTTGAAAGGGTCACTTGACCATCCCAAAAAGGTCACTTTGAATCACCAGGTGGCCAAATTATAATAAATTTCACCAAGCCTGAAACTCTCGGGGATTTCCCCTTCTTTGGAGTTTTCGGTCGTGTGAAGTCGTTAGTAAACTTGACCAGAAATATGACATCACAGTGCCAGTTTCACTCGGAAAAACGCTGGATTAATTGGTGGGTTGAAGCTTGGATTCGAAAAAAACAAAAGTTCAGGAAATTGCTACAAGACGGACCCCTGCCAGTTATAAATGGAGTTACAACCCAGTTATAGGAGTTATAACCCAAGTTATATCAAGTTATATCTGGTAGGGGGCCCACCTTGTAGGTTTGTTTCTGTTTTTTTTCCAACAACTACCCACCCGGACCCTGAAACTAACAGCGAACGCACCTGAAGAACATAGGTCCAACTTGCCCCCCAAAAAGAAAAACAAAAACGATCGTCTTCCAGTCCCACCGATTTTTCAGGTGTAAACGAGCTGTTAGTTTTGAGGGGAGGGTCATGGATGAAACAAAAACAAGTCCTCATCTTCAGGTGTGAAAAATCTGGTGGAAGTAAAAGGCCTCACATCTTTCTGCAAGTTGTTGTGATATCCTCCTGCTTTCCATGAAATCCTGGTTGTTTATAAGACTCCCTACATAACTGTGTAGTATAATGCCCTTATGCACCTTAAACAACCAGGGCATTTTTTTCTCAAATGATGTCATGATCCTTCTTGAAATTTTCGGCCCTCATTTTGCGGCCAAAACAGGGATCATGTTGGGGTTTCTTTCATCCCACAAGGCCGGGATTGGCGCTGGGCCGCGAGAAGCTTCTCAAGCCCCTCAAGTTCACGGGACCCGTTGATTTCGATGTATTTTGTCCACTGGCTTTTGCAGTTGGTTTTCCCCTAGTGCTCCAGTTGTACCCTGAGAGGAAGCTGTTTAGGTACCCAGGTCCCAACTCCAAAACCACTTGCAGAAGGGATTGGAGCATAAGGGTTCAAGAATGTGTATTGTATCTTAAACATATTATCTGGCGCAAGATTTTTCCATTAACAATCCCTACAGGTTCAATGAAACATCTAAATGGGAGTCATAATCCCTTTCTGGTTACAACTCATAACCATATAGTCTCTCTCTACCTGCAATTTCACCCTTTTTAAACAAAAAAGAGAAATTGACCAAGCTCTTGCAACAAGTGGTATGGATGATATAATCCTCCCTTATTCATCTTTTTATAAGGCAATATATATATATATATACTACCGTTGCGCACCCGTTGCCAACAACCTGGCAACCTGTCAATCCCCACCCAAACTGAAATGCCCCGGACGTGACACACCGAACATTCATACCTGGCCTGTCAGTCAGTCGGTTGATTTTTTAAGACTTCCAACAAGCCAAACGCTTTGTTCACGTTGGGGTTGGGATTCCCAACATGTGAAAACCAAAATTTGACAACCGACAACCAATAATCCCCATATCGCTGGGTTTTTCGACACTGCATTTTGCGGCGGTTATTCCCTCCAAAATTCAATTTTTCAGCCTGTTGATGGTGAAGAGAAATCCTGGATGTAGCAGCGGGATAGACTGCCTGTGAACTAGTACAAGCTTTCTGAAACAATCGACGAAACAGTATGACTATAGTCAACCTGTACGGCACACCCCTCGATAAGAAGGCCTTATTGTTTGCCCGTATTTGTCTGGAACGTTAGGGGCGGCCTGTATGGAAAATGTGATTTGCGAAGTTAACATGAATTTACCAAGTTATCCAAGTTCAAAATTGTCCCTCGAACAGGCTCAAGAAATCATATCAAAAATCTTCCCAGTTTTTTTTGTTTCAAATTTTCGCATCAAATAAAAGAAAGACATCTCAAAAGAAACAACGCCAGGGAAAGAAAAACATGCCCCTTTCTCTAAGCTTTCTGAAACAAGAGTAGATTAACCCTATGTAAACCTCAATTTTGTATATAACTTGATGTGTTTTAATCTTTGTTTCCTCCATTATAAGTCGGGGTCCCCCTCCATCATCCAATCCGGTGGAACGTTGCCTTCGCAAGGCCGCACTTTGCACAGGTATCCGACATTCCCTGTTTGGGTTCCGACGAAAAGGTGAATGTTTTGCACAAAGAGGGGAAACCAAGAATCGAAAGAAAACAAAAGAAGATGATGCAAACCGAAATACATACATACATTACATTTCATGTCACTACATTACATTACATTACATTACACGACACTACGCGACATTACATTAGATTACAATACATTACATTACATTAGATTACAATACATTACATTACATTAGATTACAATACATTACATTGCATAACACTACATTACATAACCTTACATTACATTACACACCTACCTACCTACATACATTACATTACATTACATTACATTACATTACATTACATTACATTACATTACATTACATTACATTACAGAACATTACATAACATGACATTACATAACATTGCATAACATGACATAGCATGACATAAAATAACATAACATAAGATAGCATTACATCACATCACATCACATCACATTACATTACATAACATAACATACATACACGCATACAAAAAACATTACATTGCACTACATTACATTGCAGCAAACTTCACGACTTACATACCATGACATAAATACTCCAACGGTACAACCGTTTTTGGTTTCCTCTCGGGAGTTTGAAGCCTCCAAAAGTTGAAGGATGTTCGGAAATCCACCCATCAAAGGTCCAGGGGTCATTTTTCGGTTTCCAAGTGGACATGCATACATTTACTATAAAACTATAAATACCCTCCAGGGAACGGATGTCCATATCCCACCAAAGGGGAAGTTCGGAAAATCATCGACTCATTTCATGCCATTTTTGGGGGGATATGTGATCGTTCCCTGGAGGGTATACACAATCCACTCCACCAAAAAACACAAGACAGGTGATCATCCCAACAACAGAGAATTTGGGACAAAACTCCAGAACCCAAAGGGGAAGAACTCCCTTTAGACCTGCAATTTTTAGCCTTTTCTTTGGGCTGAATCAAAAAAGAACACGTTTTTTGTAAGGCACAAATTCCAGTGTCTTCCCCTCCGTTCGTTCCAACCTAGTACATGATGGACCACTTCCAGCCGACATTGGACTGATGGCCCGTCAACCGTGACGTCGGCCCCACGTTCAAAAGCTTGGAGCCATCCCAGATCGGAAATTGCAAAACTAGCTGGGTGGTGTCAACCTACATTTGGTTGATTTTTATGGTAAATCAGTCGGTAAATATACCAGTCCCTTGAAATCAATATGTCCTGAAATTTTGTATTGTTTTCATATATAAATATTGAATATGTGTATATATACTGTGTAAAAAGATATACACCCATTTTTCCACTTATGAAAAAATACAAAAACACACGGGAAATCTATAGAGTAGATTTACAAAATGGGATATCGGATATGATTATTGACGCAAAATTGTCTTTTCATGTCTTTTCTACATGTTATCAAAATTTCAATACATACATGTAAAGCAAAACAGTATTGTAGAATCATTAAATAGATCAAGAAATCAAGAAATGAATTCGAAAAAGCATACATGACAATGTAGAATAATGAAATAATAGATACTATTATATATAATGATTATGGTCTACTCATTTGTGACATTGATAGTAACACATGTTGTGTAGCATTGTTTAAAATTGAGTAAACAAGTAAAATAAATTTAAATACATATTCCTATATAATACTACTATCAAACATCGAATTTATTAGAAAAGAAATTGCCATTTACACCCCCGAAAACTAACATGTCCCCTAAAAAGGGACTATTTCAGTAGGGAATACATCTTCCAACCATTGATTTTCAGGGAATATGTTAGTTTTCACGGGAGTAGTCATTTAGTAATGATATTGTCAAAATCACAAAAGACATTCGTGTAGAAATGAGAAAACAAATTCAGAATGAACATCTAGAATCTTTGAGCAACGATCCACCAAAAACACTTCCCAACATGACTATCGCTCTTGAAAGCAAATCAAGATTCGGCAGCACCCAAAACAAACGTACTGATTAGTTTGATTTGAGTAGGAAACCCGTGAATTCTAGGCACAAAACCATTGTTTTTCTTTTAAAGCTGACTTTTGAATGCATCTTTTCAAGAGTTGAATTGAAGATTTATTTATCGGTTTGGCTCAAAATGTGCGAATAGCCGAGCCATTATAGGAAGACCATACTAGTTGTCCCCAAGTTTGCCCAAGTTGGTTGAAATCACCTACTAACCAACACCTTTTAAGGGGTTGGTTAGGTTGAAATCACCGACCGTCACCCCAAAGTACCAACCGCTGTCGGCTTTTTTTTCACATGGCAACGGGCGGCTCACCCCTCGCACGTTCCACCCACGAAGGGGACCGAGTTTTTTTCCAGGTTCCTTAGTGCCCAGAACGGTCCTTCCACACCCCCAAACAGAAAAGAATGGATTGAATCGACTCCCTCTGTCATATGTTGTGTTGGAAAGTCACTTCTTTTTGTGCCAAAAATAATCAAATCAACAGAAGCGAAATCATGAAACCATCGGAGTTTTTCAGGACCCATTTCGGGCAAGGACCAAGGACCAGTGATTTTGGTGCTCAGTTTTCAGGGGTCATCAAATGTATCACCAAATCAACCCCCCCCAAAAAAAATTAAATGGTGGCCTGAAATTTCGGGTTTCCAGAGAGAAAATGCATGAAAATGCAGGGTACCAAACTTGCAAAATTGCCATTTCCTGAAGGTTCATCCCGGGACGGGTTTTTTTCAATCACCCCTCGGCCCCTCGGTTTCTTTTTCCGATGTTCGGTGGTTTTTTGAAGGAGCTCGGTCCCTAGCCGGTGCTTTTTTAACATCGGGGTCGCTGGGGCGTGGGATAGATGAATGTTCTCCCTACACAAAAAAAAACCTCTGGCAAAATTAACAGAGATATAAAGCTGGACAATCCCCCATGTTCAGTGGGAAATAAATCTTCCAATATGGTCTATTCTCCATTGTTGTCTTAGTTTACCAGAGTGTAAACATCCCAACGAAACAAAGAATTGGTCAAAAACATCATGTTTGTCGAACCTCAAAAGTATTTGGTAATCTTTTTAAAAGCAAACAAACCCCTGCATGAAAAAGGGATACTGCCCTGAAAACTAACATGTCCGTGAAAATCGATGGTTGGAAGATGTATTCCCTACTGAAATGGTCACTTTTTAGGGGACATGTTAGTTTTCTAGGGGTGGTATTCATCTAGCAAACCCCAAAACGTCTCTGGCGAGAGATTCTACTGGAGAGAAGAGGCTTCAAATTTAGAGGTAAANTTTTAGGGGTACATGTTAGTTTTCAGGGGTGTATTCATCTAGCAAACCCCAAAACGTCTCTGGCGAGAGATTCTACTGGAGAGAAGAGGCTTCAAATTTAGAGGTAAATGTGTCCTTTCCAAGCAACGAACACCGAGGTCCATGCAATTCAAAAACACGTTTCAAGATTGAAGCATGCTATCATCCGAACACCAAGAGAGACTATTTAGGAAAATCTTTGGGATGTTGAAAATTCATGAGCAAAATAGATCAAAATAGGTGGTTTTTAGTAAGGTACATAACCCATGTAAAATGTCTTGATCCTTTCGTACCGTCGCGATTGATGGCAAAAAACCTTCCTGCTTATTGCGGAAAAGCACGAATCTTCATTCATGATCCATGCTCCGGCGATCGCCATGTTTGATTCTTACCAGAGTGTAAAGTAGGATTATACTTGTCAAATCTGTCCCCTGGCTGCGAAAAACTCAACCTCCCTGAACTAACAGAGCCCCTGAACATAGGCCTGCCAAATAGGAAAGGTTCGTATTCCATAGTATTACAACCATCCATTTTTAGGTGCCAAACGTTAGTTTTCCAGGGATGGTAACTGGATCACGCATCCTTCCTGTGGATTTGGAGCTCCACAGCAACTGCCAAGGCGTCCGCTTGAGGCTCCCAACCTTCGTGGTCCAACTACCATCCTTTCCAACCACTTGCCTCATGACGACAGAAAGCCGATGAACGAATCCATGGGACGATGGTAGATTTACCTATAAAACCATGAAAATCAACCCATTCATGTAGGTAAATAATACCGATACACTGATGGTATGGGGTTGTTCTGTTTGGGAGGAAATCGAAAAAACACAAAGAAGTGACGCGTGTGTTTTGTCTTGCTTTTGTTGTGTGTTTCTTTTGCTGTTGTATGTTGTTTCTTCGTTTGCCTTTTTGTGGTTGTTTTAAAAAAAAAAGCATCCCAAAATAAGAAACAATAAAGGTGTAATGCTTGGAGACAAAAAAAAGTTTGAAAGATCCTCATAAAAAGCCTCACAAAAAAGGAAGGGTATCTGAGTTGTTTTCCTCCAAGTGACCCTTGTGTTGGTGATCTTTAAGCATTTGTGAGGTCAGATATTCAGATGATTGAATTGAAAGCTCATAATTCTAAATCCTAAATCCAACATACAGAACGTACCCCAGACCCAAATCACCAACAGTTTCATGATTTGGGAATTCCTGAATCATTTGGGGGTGAAAGGTGCCTGGAGTATGGTCTAAAGAAGATGTGGACCATGTATTGTTAAAGACCTGAAGTGTGCCACCCCTGCAAAATTCACCACAAGAAAATATTTTACAACCAAAAAAAAACCTACGCTAAAGAACAAGCAAAGTGATTATTCAACAATACGAGGGTATACTGGGATGCCCATGCTACTTAGTAAGTGGATTACAACCCCTATATAAGTAGGTTGTAAGTCCCCTAAGTAGGTTACACACCAATTTACTAACTATAGTTACTGACTTCCATGTTTCCACCCTAGTATTTTGGGGTTGTCTTGGACAATTTATTTGAAAAAAAACTGGAGGTGTTTTTTTTGTTGCGGGGGGGAAACCGCCGGGCCCGCCTTCCAGTCGTCTTGCCATTCATCCCAATCGTTGGACCATTGACCTCAGTATTCACCATTTCACCATGTTTTTTCTTGCATTGAACAAGAAAAATAATAAGCCAAAAGGGTCGAACCCCATATCTTCTCCTCCTCAGGTCTTGAGGATGATTCTCGCTTGGATTCTAATTCCGACTTGGAAAAAACATTGTTTCCAAAAGGGGTTGGGTGGTGAGTCCTAACCTCGGATCTGACGCCGTTGGTTTTCCGAAGTGTTTTCTTTCCCCTTCAACTTGAACATCCAAGTCAAAATGTCCCCAGTTTTTTGCACCTGGATCCTAGATCCATCGATTCACTGATGGGGGGTGCTTGCTCGCCATGTTCGGTGTGGCTGGCCGACTTCCCGTTTGGGGGGAAAAACTTGTGAGCCCATCTTTTATGGCTAATCAAACAGCCTTCCACCCTAAGGTACCCTCCTCAGAAATAGGGCTTAGTAATTAATAAACCAATGGTTGGGTGAGCGGTCATGAATCTTGGGAGAAATTGTCGCAAAAATGTGGTGACCTCTCATTTCAGCAATCTCCGGACAAGTCCCAATTTCGTGGAACGATCGTGATATTGACCGCGAAAAATATACGGGGATTGTCTACTGCCATGTTCGATTTAGTGGCCGGAAACTGCTGTACAAGATTGTACAAGATGCACTCACCCCAGAAAATAAACATGAATTGAATAGCAAATATTCAATTTCATCTCACCATCAAAGTTGTTTGTTGGGGGTAAAATAAAGACATGCAACAAAAGAGACATGTTTTGTCGTTCATTTTTACTCACCAAGCTCTGAGAAGATAATTCTGAAACTTCCAGGCTTCAGGAACTGAGGGGAAATGATCGGGAGTCATCACAGCAATGATTGATGTATTATTATCCTCTCCAAAATTTCCCATACGATTGTAGATGTCAAGTACATGCTCTTTTGTTTTCAAATGTATCTCCTTTCAAATATGGTTATTTCGGGTTAAGTTTCAGGGAGAGTTACTGTATATATTTTGCACATCAAAACCAAAGTAGATGCAGGTAAGTCTCCGGTTCCGGAGCGTCATGATGAAGCAACTTCGGAGGTGTTTACAGATGCATACTTGGAGGATCATCCCGTTTAGTAAGTGGCTATATTTGGGGGGGTCTTGCATATGTTTTCTTTACCCCCTATTTTTCCATCATTTGTCTAAAAAAATACAAACCACCAAAAAAATAAAGAGTTTTTTTACGGGTTTTTTACGGGTTCCGGAAAAACAGAAATCGGTTATATAGTAAGTCCCCCATGGTTACTAAGTCTCCCTATTTAAGGATCAGGTTGTTCCTCTTCCAAATGGCCTTTCACTTCATGGCGGAAATAAATGGGAGGGTGATCTTACTAACTACTGAGGAGTCGCGGGATGAGAAGACCTGAGGGTTCAACCGCTATTTCCAGTCCGCCACTCGCCATGCGATTTTCCTGACCAATGGAAGGGAAGTTTCCAAAAATTGCTCCAGAGACAAAGAGGCCGAAATTTTGTTCATCTTCGTCACCCGAATTTCTTCACATGAAAGGATGCGGATGCTTTTGTTGGCGCAGGTCATCGTCCCATGATCTGCCAAAAAAATAGAGAAGCTAGTTGGTGGTTTCAACCCATTTGAAACATATTAGTCAAATTGGATCATTTACCCAAGTAGGGGTGAAAATGAAAAAATATGTGAAACCACCAACCAGGAAGTCGTGTAAATGTTGGAATGTGGACCAGAAAAACTTGACTTGCCACCAGGAAAGAAGTCAAAAAAGGACCCCATTTGGATCAACAACAACTCGTTCCCCAAGAAGCGGAAAAAAAAATCAGCACAACATTGGCGGTGTACCTGCATCTTCTGATGATTTGTAGTTTGGTAGTCTAGTAAGGTCATGAAATCATGAATGGGTATCACTGAAGTAGTGTCGTTTCTTCAACATTGCAACTCCCCCCCCAAAAAAATATCCCTAGCCTTATTCCCTGATGAAACAGGGTACAAATGATCATTGGATGCTTAGGAAGTAACTACTTTGTATGTGTAGCTCTACTTCTAAAATATATCTATAGTTGAATGGTTTCAACCCATCTGAAAAATATGCTCGTCAAATTGGATCATCTCCCCAGGTATCCGGGGTGAACATAAAAAAATCTTTAAAACCACCAGCTAGATTTGTACTTTGGTATAGCTGGGAAAACCAGGATTCCCATGGTGACCCCCAGGATTTCTGGGATCCCCAAAAAAAAAACATCCCAACTTTACTCGCCTGCCATACCCTTCAACAATGCATGGGACGAGTTGGTATATTTACAGTATCCATGGGCATCATGGGTAAATATACCGTAGTAACCATGGGTAAAAATGTGGGTAAATATCATTTGGTAAATGTAGAATTTGGGTAAATATGTATATACCTACAATAATATGCATTTATACCTACACTTGAGTGCAGCGGGGTGAACGAAAGCTGGGAAAAGTAAAGGGAGTACCTCAAGAAGCCCAGGATGGTGAGGATGATGCGGAGAATAAGGAGGAGGATGATGCGGATGGGGAGGATGATGAGGAGAATGAGCAGGAGGATGATGATGAGGATGGGGAGGATGATGAGGAGAATGAG
>DF242227.1:0-38138 GCA_000507305.1 Breviolum minutum Mf 1.05b.01 | reverse complement strand
CCCCCCCCCCCCCAAAGGCCTGATATATCAGGCAAAAAGGCACAGAACCCATCCCAATACATATTTTGCTTTAAAGCAAAGGAAACTCCAGCTGGAAAAATCCAGCTTTCGTGATTTACCAAATGTGGGTAAACATACCTTACATGGATGGTAGGGGATATACATATACCTTCGGTCTACCCACCCCACCTAGGATGCTAGTCACAATTCGAAAAATTAAGGTTAGGGATTCCCAGTCGCCTAAAAATGAAAATAATCTTAGTGACAAGGACTGGCATCCTGGGGTCCGGGGGGGTAGTTGCAACATATACCCTGGAAGTCGGCACATACCACCAAAAAATATTTGAAGTTTCACCACCTAGCAATATAAAACCTTCCAGCCTGCCCTGTCTAAACGCTTAAAAAAACCCTTTTTGTCGCACGTAACTCGGCACCTCGGGGGGCACCTTTGCCATTGCGGCTTTCACCGTTGGCAACTCTGTTGTCTCCTTGCCACCAGGTCAATGAATGGTGAAAATCCAACAACCCGTAAACAACCAATATTGGTGCTTGAACAAAGCCGGTTCTGAAAAAAAAATTGCTCAAGTCAAATTGGATCATTTCCTGAAGGATCAGGGTGAAATTTTAAAAACAATATTTGAAACCACCACCGGACCTAGCCAGGGTTACTGGTTTAACATGTCCATGTGTTACCTGATTCATTTTCCCAGGTTACTGCTGAAAGTATCGTGCTTAGCATCATAACCTCTCCCTGTTAAACAGCAAAATATCACCAACCGAACAAATTCATAAATCTAAGAAATAGAAAGAACGTCTCTTTTTCCAAGTTGAAAAAAGGCTGGGGGTTCATCATCCCTGAAGAAGGAATTATCTCATGTTATTTCTGTCAAAGAACTACATGACACTTCACCTTAAAAAACACCAAACCCTGAAATTTAACAAGGATCCTGGATGCCTCGAATTGTCAAGATTTGGAAAGTTTCCAGGTTCCGCTTTGTCCCTTCCACAAATGTTCATCACTGTTTCTATCCATTCCTTCTACAAAAATGAATTATATATTCCCAATTTCTTAAAGAGAAGGTTTCAGCAACACAAACTGCAAAAACACTCACCTTTTTACCTTGAGCCAAAATGCGTAAGTAAGCTTGTATGTACATGTGACTACAGGGGAAGGACGCTATTATACATGGTTATTTTCAACTCCCCCCTCTTCCTGTACATGAGTCACACTGTCTCTATCTGCAGCTAGAAACTGTACACTTCACTCCTCGTTGTCATCTAAGAAAACGGGAACAAGCTCCTTCAAACAGACCCCTTCGTTGGGTTCGCGCGCGCGCGTTCGCTAGCCCTTTTTGAAAAGGAGAAAACGGCGCGCACGCGCGCGCGAACCTGTTTTGTCTGTTCAAAAGGTCCTGTTAGGAATTTCTTGGAGTGATGGTCCAAGTTCAGCAGCCATATGGGAAACACTCACTTTCTTCCTAAACAAAGGAACATTTTCACGAACTTCATCTGCATAACGACGATAGCGTTCCGGAATCTTGGCCTTCACCATATGGACATTCTCTTGAGAAACCACAAAAGTTTTAGGGAGTTTCCCATTTGCATCATCAGATGGTGTCCAAATAAAAGCCTTTCCATTCTTTACATGCTCTCCTATCGATAAAGCTCATGGTGATTGTTCAAGACGATAGCATTCAGTTTCCCCAGTGAATTCCCAGCCACTTTGCAACTTAACCGCCCTGTTCTCCTACCACCTCCCGTTGAAAAGGAAACAGGCTTTGAGGCATCACCAACACAATCTACAGGTACTTGTTTTACACACCCAATGGTTCTTCCAGCTCCAGTATCGCCTAACCAAGTGACGGCTTCATCAACCGGATCAAAGATTGAAAAGGGCACTTCTCTCGACTCAACTGCACCTGTCAAGGCCGGCACTGTGGATGTCATGCTTGAAACAGAAGGCGATATGATCGCAGCAGTTGACCGTCTTGAACAACCTAGGCATGAAACTACTCACCGTACTCTTTACTGCATTGGCACCCGTTGGGAAAACACTTGAAAGAGCAAAGGCAGGAGGCACAATAGGAACAGCCGCTGCTTTCGCTTTAGGCTTTGGTCTAGGTTCGGCTTCCTTGTCATGCTTCTTCTTGTCCGTTGGATTTGGCTGCCCTGGGGCAGCATCAACTTTGACTTTCAGGTTGGAAAGAATGGAAATAGCATTTTGATCATACTGCGCTTCATCCATGATTTCAATCATGGATTGCCAAAGGAATTGAAATGATCGTTGAGGAGATCCGACGGATGCTTCACGATATTTATCAACCCTTAAACTCATACGAGGAATAGACTTAAGGCAATCATAGATCCATGCTCTCAAAATTGATTCGGCAGGATAATCTGACGTCTCAAGACCACTCAAAACAAATTCAACTCGATCCCTGAAAATTTCATGATCTTTGATCTCATTTTGTTGGGGTTTCAAGGCTAGCAAATGTTGCTGTGAAAGCGACATTCCCTTTCCTTTATCAAGTCGAAATTTCTTAGAAATCTTTGCAATCAAAATATGGCCCTGGACTTGCACTCGGCGTTTTCCCAGCACCACTTGACCGTGAGTCCAATCTGCAAGGCTAGATGGGAATACGATTGTTTTGAAGAGGTCAAAACAAATGGCGGGTCGTAATGCACCCAAAACTTCCTCAAATAGCTCTGAATCAGACTTTTCTTGATCTTGATCCAAATTCGCAAAGGCTTGTCGATTCACTAAGCAAACACCTCCTCCAGGAATGTCAACTGGAAGTTCCAAACGTACCTCTTGGACCCATCTCGTCTCCGCCAAGCGATTGTGCTTTGAGATGTCACATGCAATGATCTCGAGCTTGACGAAGGGTAACTTGGAACCGGCTGATGCACGTACTGCTGATGCACCGTCCACACTTCAGGACTCCGTCTAAATCCCACAAAGATCTGCCACGCGATTTCTCTCCTTCTTTTCCTTTGCGCTGACTTACCATTACCACCACGTGGACAGCCAGGCGTTCTGGGCATAAATGCCCACCAGCTTCACAACTCTCCCAGAACTTCCTTGCGTTAGACACACAAAGTCCCTCCGAGAAAACACTACGGCTGATAACCTAAAGAACGAGTTTACAGCCCAAGAAAATGCAAAAACACTCACCTTTTTACCTTGAGCCAAAATGCGTAAGTAAGCTTATATGTACATGTGACTACAGGGGAAGGACGCTATCTAATACATGGTTATTTTCAACTTTTCTGCATGTGATTCAATGAACCTGACCTTTTGATCCCCGGATCGTTCAAGGGGTTCCCAACAACCCACCTTTGAATCGGTTGTTGGAATCCATAAGAATCCCATCAAAAAGCGCGAAAAAAACTCGCAGAATTGCCAGGCTGCATTTTTTATATACTAAATAAAAACAAACTGTGGGTAAAGATACCAGACACATGGATCAGAAATTGTTCTAGTTGGTGGTTTTTCACCAACCCATGGATGAAAAATATGCGAAAGTCGTCAAATTGGATCATGAAACCCATAAACATGCGGGGTGAAAATAATGGAAAAATTGAAACCACCAGCTAGTTGTTTTTGTTTAATCTAGCAGCTATAGATACTAGCACTGCCACATAGTTGTATTTTTATCAAAATGGCTAGAATCTAATTGAAATCACCACCACCTAGCACTAGAATTCTAGCTGCTGTGTTTTTGGTTGCCCCGTTTTTTTTTTCCAACTCGGCCGAAAAAACAAAAACGGCGCCGGCGGCCTTTGTGACTGCCAGCCTTGCCACGGTTCCGCCCGTCACCTTTCCGGCCACGGGAAGCCAAAAGGAAGACCCGTTTTGGTGGTCGAAGCCTTTCCCCTGGTTGCTTCTAAGGGGCCCAAAAAACCAGTTGCCTAGAACCCAAATGACCCTTATTTTGATTGGAGTTTAGGCCTTGTTTCGGGGGGGTTGACCTTCAAAAATGGAGGTCAGTTGGCTTCTAGGTGTAAGTAGGGCTATAACTCCACTTCGTTATATCCCCAGTTACCCATTTTTGCAGTTATTTATTTAGAGCCCCATATGACTCCATTCACAACGATCGTCTAGGGGCCCATCTTGTGAAACCAATGCGGTAGAACTGGATGTTTTCACCCATGATCGGCAAATTTCATCACCAATGGGTTCCTTGAATGGAGGTCAAAAAGAAAATGAGACTCCCATGGAGATTTGCGCTCCCCAACATGAAGTTCAGCTGAAAAATATCTCCAACCTCCGAAAAAATGACCTTCAAAAAAAAACACACACACCAAAAATTGGATGGTTTTCATGGTTTTGGCCTCAAAAAAAACGTCTTTGAAACCGTCCCACTGAACTGTTGCACCTCCAGTCCCACGCGATTTGCCCTGTCAGCGCTTTGTTTTCGACAAATTTTCCCGTAGTCATTTTGATGCGGTTTTTTTTTTGCCAGAAAATCTCACTTACTTTCTGGTCAACTTGGAAATCCACCAAAAAAAAAGAAACACAAACTCTAGAATCTAATTACATATATTGTCCATTTGGTTCAGCCATGTTTTGCAAAAATTCTTCCGAAATATTCATATGGATAAACATGTCCTACTACTAGTACACACCCAACAACATGTTCCTTTCGTGATGCCATGGACGCCGATGTTTGAATTTTCCAATCGAGTTTTAATCTGAACGTTCCAGGTTTTTTGGGTTTTTGGCCGGAAGAAAAACAAAGTCTAAATCAACACGTTAACATCACGTTAACCCTTTTTCGGAAACCAGGCGTGCAAAAATGTCTATAGATCTTGATGGGGATTTGTCTGACCTTTCCACTCACCCTTTGCCTCCTTGCCCTTGCCCTTGCCACGGTCACCAGACCCTGAGTACAGATTTCACATTTCACGTTGGGTACGGGAGTTGGAGGAGTTGCATGAATGAATATATTGGGAGTATCCCCGGCCCACTCACAGTGGAGTTTGTGAAGGTTTTTGTAGGGGGCCCTTCATAAAAATGACCAGATATGAACAGATTATTAGATCACTGTGAGTGGGTGGGGGATACCCCCAAGGTATATATACATCAACAACATACATATATGTATGCAGAGTGCATATATGACAAACAATACAGAGGAAACAAAGCGTCACTTGCTGTCTTTAATGGGAAACTGGATGCCGGAAAAATCCAGCAATGCCAAACATGGGGGAAAATCTTCATCCATCTTAAAACTCATCCACCCTGATATCTACCCCAAGTGGGGACCAAATCGAGGACTCCTCAAAAAGATTCATCCCAACTTGTTTCATTGGCCCAGAAACAAAAAAGTGACGACAACCCTCTGAAAATGGATGCTTGGAAGATGAAGTTTCCTTTTGGGATGGCCTATTTTCGGTAGCAAGCTGTTAGTTTTAGGAAGTGTACCACGTCTTTTTCTCCACAAAAAGAGTCTTCCCAAAAAGATAACGCGACTTTTTCCCCCCAAAAGAATGGTTCGGTTAACCAAAATCACTTTCCTTCCAAAAAACAAAATCAACACAACGCACCCTCGGAAAACCAAAAAGGTCCGACCATTTTCTCGTGTCATTTCGTCGGGTTCCGCCTCCGGTACTATCGTGACCTCGCAGTTGTTTGCCAGGTCAAACCGTCACATATGGAATCCATGAGTAAAGGTCATGGATGTGTAAAAAAACGCCCCGAAACTGCTTGGGAAAAACCAAACGTTTCACTAGTCCGGAGCGATTCATAAATTTTTGTAGGACATATGCTGGGATATAAGAATTGTGAGCCATTGATGTTTACAACTAAAATCATTAGGTCAAAAATCACGTAATCAGGGGTTATTGAGCCCCATTTTCCCTTTAGTAGGGCCTTAGTGTTGAGATTTACTTTAGACATTTGTTTCTCAAAGTTACGTCAGGGTGCGTCAGGGAAGCCATTTGGCATCATTTGGCTAAGTGATTATCTTCCCAAGCATCTCGACAAATCTTACCTTGGTCATTCCTCGTGGTGATACTGAACCCAGGTGATGGCAAAAAAAACGAACCATGTGCAACCCGCCCATGTTCCCAAAGAATTTCTACGAGAGTTTCCCCAATCACGGCAAAAGGCAACATCGTTTGGATTTTTTATGGTGAGGCTCTGATCATCCAAGGTTTTTTCAGTCTAACGTAAAAAAAAAGTCAAAATAAACCAACTCGCTCATTGGCTAGTTTTGGGGCCGAAAATGCCCAATTTCAGGATGGCATTCATCACCGCTAGCCACATCAAAGCTCGAGATTGGTTAGTCACAGTGTCTTTTGGTGGGTCATTCCCTATGAATCGTGGCACCCATGATCCACACACAATCCACCTGGAGTACTATGCTTCTGATTCTCTGCTTGACGTGATTAATAAAAAGCGAAGTGCAAGTGCCAAATAAGTGCCAACACCAAGGACAAACCGATGATTGATGATTATCATCATTATTATTGTCAGTATCATTATCATTATCATTATTATATATCATAATTATGATTATTATTGATGATGATGATGATGATGACGACCACGTTGCCACCATTCCTCCCTGAGAAGCTGACCCACAGGATTGTCCTGGACGATTCGGCGAATCTCATAGGCAATATATAGGCCCCTATTGATTAAAAATCCCCTTTCCCCTTACGGGAATATCAAGTCCCAAATCACATTTTGGGATTTTGTTTAATTTCTCTTTGTTGTCTTTCTGTAATCACTGTAGTCCCTCACTTGACAACTTGACCGCCTGAGAAAAATTGATCAAAATCCACGAAAAGAAAAAAAAACGCAGGGTTCTTGTTTTGAAGTACACTGAATCATTACAGTCATCTAACATATCTTTACAAAAGAAGAACCCCTCCCTTTGAGATCCTTTGAGGGTGTTTCTGGCAGGAAAAACCATCTTTTCAAGTTAATGTGTTTCCCTCATCTTAGTACTCAGGAGCTCCAACTTTTTTCCCAGCAAAAGGGTCAAACAGTTTTTGCCAAGTCGAGACTCGAATTCTCATAGCTTGTGATGTCTTTCAAAATAATGGATGAAAAACCTTCAGATCATCATCTCGTCAATGGTACCCTCAATGCTGGGGGACTGGAGAGCTGGTGGTTTTTGTGACGATCGGTGGTTTTCCAGCGTTTTTTCCTATGTTTACGATCGGGTCACCCACTTGATTTCGTGTTGTTACTGGCAAATCTCTACCAAACGGAGTGATTTGTGGAGCAACTGACTGGACTTCCTGAGATGACATCAGTTTTGACTAAAAACAAGGTCATTTTTGATGGAGAAAGTCCTGCAGATGTATAAAACCCCAAAAGTATATACTAAAAGAAACTTCCTACTGGTGCTGGATTTTTTTCATCAACAGGAGGCCAAGTAAAACACATCCTTCTCTCCTGCTTCGAGGGAGGGACCCATTTCTCGCCATCTCTGTCGACCAGGTAGACGATACGGCCCTGCCATCAACCGAGCGTCTTTCCACAACGTGCTTATTTCGAATGTTGTTTTGAGGGAATGGGTTCCAATTTTACTTCTGCACCCCCCCAAAAAAAAATGGCTCTAACCCAAAGAGCAAGTCTGAACGAACTTGCTGTAAACCCAAAAAACTATTAAAAGAAAACTCTGTTTTCGTAACATGAATTATCCAAATTTGCATTGCTTGTAAGCAACGTGAAAATACGTGCCGATGGTTGATGACAATCTTGAAAAAATCCACACCAACTTCAATGAGAATCACCCAATTTTTATCTTTTTATTTCCATCTGAAACGTCAACAGCTAGGGCCACTACAGGCCCATTGCAAGCTGTTCTTCTACGGAGGGTAAGTCATGTGTTTACCTTCTTCCTACCAAATCTACCGCCCCCTGAAAACGAACGATTTTCTCCCCTCAAAAAATGGATGCGACTGGAAGATGCAATTTTCTTTAAAAAAAAAATGGTCCCTGAAATCAGGTGACGATTCGTTCATTTTCGTGAAGGTGTACTTGGAGGATCATCCCAGTTGGTAACTGGTTAGGATCACCCCCATTTATAAGCCATGAAGATCGCCCGTTTGGAAGGGGAAGGAATCCCGATCCTTAGGGGACGAAAACTAACCAACCATGGTTATTAACAACTTACAAGTCCTGGGATTAACCTACTTATAAATTGGGGTATATTGGGGTTATAACCCACTTGCTAACCATTTACTAACTTCCTGGGATGATCCTCCAAGTGTAGGCCTATCTTCTAACCGTTTTTTTGTGTTGGAGGGGCTTCTGCCCATCATCCATCTCATCATCCCGGGTCCCCCGGCCTCCAGTTTGAAGGTCATGGGATTGGCACGGAGGAAGGCTTCCAGGGACATGCCCGTCTTCTCCTGGAGTCGATGGTTTCGGCTCCCGTTGGAAGTTAGGATGGATGGATGGATCACATGGTGATGGTGATGGTGATCGGATCAATGGGTTAGCTATGAATCACCTACTTATAAATGAAAGATATTCTTGTGGTTATAACTTATAACCCACTGATTCTAACCTGTTACTAACTTAGAGGATCATCCCAGTGGATGTAAGGATCCTTAGGATCACCCCCCATTATTTGGACCGCCATGGAGTGAGTGAAAGGCCGATTTGGAAGGGGTCCCACAATCCCAGTTAGGGAACTTTCGATCACCATGGTTATTAAACACTTACTAAGTGGGATGATCCTCCAAGTATTATATATCCTGCCTTTGGATGGAAAGGGGTATACCAGCCAGAAATGTGAATTTCCAATCCAGGTAGGGAGTGATTTCAACCCCAGTTGAACAATATGTCGGCCAAAACATGGAATCCCCTTTCCCCATCTTTCAGGGCTAGAAATTCCAACAAAAAATCTGAGTCAACCACCAATTTCCAGCAATTGAACCATGAATTTTCTGACCCCAAATCAAATTCGTTGCCTCCCAAAAACTTGCTTTAAACACCAGCAAATAAAGGCTTGACGAACCAAATCTCGACGAATCTCGGCACTTACCATCATCTTCCGAAAAAAAAAAAAAAACTCCAAAACTCCGGATCCTCCCAGGGTGGAAAATCTTCAAAACGGACCCAACCACAACAACCAACACCCGGACCTCACCCCGACTCCCCATCCGTCGTTGGTTGCAGCACCCACCTTGAAAGAACGCATCTGCTTCGTCAGCTGGTTGAGGCTACAGCATCCATTCAAGCGCTTCAAAACGTGAGAAATATTGATGACCTCGGAAGGCTGAAGGCTGACTGGCAGGCTGGCACCAGGTTGGAGCACCGGCAGCGTTAAGGATCCCTTCTTGTTGGGCCTTATTGGGGATTATTTACTTCACTTCAAGTGGTGGGAGGGTGGCATTTTAGGGGGGAGAGTTGGGTAGATTCTCATGTGCGAAATGCGAAAACTCGGAAAATTCTCCGCTTGTCTTTTGTTCTGTGCTTGGTCAAATACCCACCGATGTGATGAGCAAAAAGAAATGTAGTATCTCAGTATACTCTAGCTCCCTGTCAATATAAAGTGATTTAAGATACCCGCCAATAAAACAGCTATTCAACTTTATTCAACCCAGCTCATCCCCATTTTGTCACAAAAAAAGACATCAACTTTCTATATAATCATGTTATTACATTTTATATATAATATAATATCATTTCTCATGTGTCACTTTGTGCCATTTTGGTCGATTTGACGTTCCAACTTCGCCCCTTGCACTTGGCCCCCCAAAAAAGCACCGACAGATCCTCCTGAGTCTGCCCCGACCAAGGCAGTTCGTGGCACCATGAGATCCAAGACCTTAGGCTGAGAAATCCAGCCAAAACTGGATGACGTTTAATGAGATGATATCTGGTGCCCCTATTAAAATGGCTGAAAATCAATGGTACCGGTACCCTCTGGTAAACTAGGATAGCAATGGAAAACCACCATTTTCAATAGGAGATACATCTTCAAATGGTCCATTTTCCGGAGTTTAAATTGGGTTGTGGGACCCTACTTATAGAAGTGATACCTCCATTGCTGATGTTCATGGTTTAGGGATCCTGGAAACTCACCAGTTGAGGAAAAGGTAGTTGAACTCCCAGTATTTACGACGGATTTCCAAAACATCCCAGGTGGTTGTTTGGGATTTCTTCCACCAACAGTATTCCATGAAATACTGGATTGTTCACTCATGTCATGGCTCATGAACTAACCTGAATTATAAGGACATTCCCTTACTTTTCGCCACCATTTGCGGTGGACCAACCGGCAAATTGGTGTCGTTCTGCCAGGTCACCGCATGCTCCGGTGGAGGTTCCTCGTCCATGGATTCCTCCGACGAGTTTCCCGCCACTTCGTCCTCCGAGACAGGCCAGAATGGGGGCAAGGTAGATGGATTTTTCCCTGCAACCATAAATGAAGATGTATCTCCTATCAAAAAATGGTGATTTTCCAGCTAGACATGTTAGTTTCATGGAGAAACTAAGTCTTACAAATCACCCCAAGTGGGGAAAACACCTGCTAGTTGGTGGTTGAACCAACCCATCTGAAAAATATGAGTCAAAATGGAAATCTTCCCCAAGGATCGAGGTGAAAATAACAAATATTTCAAACCACCACCTATATAGGTGATACTTAAAAAGTACCGTAGCAACAACAAAAGACCTGGTGACTACATCCAGGTCACGAATTGATTGAATCACCTGGGGATTTATGAAAGTTAACAAATTGGGGATGTGAGTTGCCCCTCCCGGATGCCAGTGGGATCCCTACAGATTCAGGCGGTGACTGTCAGCTGTGGAAAAAAATCCGAAGGTACAAAATATATCAATGCACGTCGATGTATGTCTGAAGAAATTGGCCCTCCAACCCAACAACAATGATGAGTTGCCTTTTTACCTACTTCAAAAGTGACCTTCTCTCTTAGAGACTTTTTTTTTGCTGCAGGTCGTCACTTCACCCCATGGTTTCCATATCAACCTGAGCCACTTTCCATTGCACTGGTTGTTTAATAGGGATCCTTAAAATGGGTGTTTAATTGCAATCCCCACACAAACTGGGTATGATTTCATCCCCAAAAAAACCCTTGAACAACAGTTTGGGCCCTTTTTTCCAGGGTTTCATCACCTTTTTTTGTCACCACCAAAATCAACCACACGGCTTTTGTTCCCCGGGATCCTGGTGCATTTTGGCAACTGGGGCAACTGCGGGTGGCTTGGGCGTTGGGACTTCGCGCACTTTGATTGGAGGCCTTTGGCGCAGGTGATTCAATCAATTCGTGACCTGGATATATCCCCAAACGTTGGGCCGGTCACCTTTCTAACCATTGAAATGGTGGTGAAAAATAGTAGTTTACCATGCCCTAGGCATCCAAACACCTGCTCAAAATGCAGTTGGACACTCAAAAATATACCTAAAACACCTTCTCAGGAGGTATTTGGTTGGATGTCTAGGGTCAGGGGGATTTTTTTGGGGGGTGGCGGATTTTATCAACCTTTTTGTATAAGTGAAAGATTTCAAAAAAAAACAATATGAAGCATCCACCTACCCCCCGAAGTTGCAGGTTGCCCCTACTTGGAGGATCATCCCAGTTAGTGACTGGTTAGTAACCCCCATTTATAAGCCAGCAAATGTCTTGTCAACCTTTAACCCCGAGTCAAAAGAAATGCCAAACGTCCCGGGGGTGTGGCAATCCAAGTTGCAGTTGCCCTTTGAGACACTGAAATCTGCTGCTGGGAAGCTTCAACTGCTCATGTTTAGAACTCATGAACCATGGGGGTCATGAAAAACCTGCATTTTTCCATGGGTTGTTGGGGGATCCAAAAGCGCCAGGTGATTCAACTAGTGACCTTATTAAAGAAGTGCTTTTTAACCATCATGAAACCTCTTGATCCCCGATCATAAGACCAGCTACTTCCTGGGGGTGGGGGGGGTTTTAGAGTGCCCGGAGTGGCCCCAGGGCAAAATTTCCATGATATAATTCAATTGTATGACACCAACCCAAACAATGCACTAATATTATGGTGAGTTGGATGGTAGATGCAATCATGGATACCTGCCAATTCTGCTGGTGCCCTTTTTGGGATGGTGATCCCTGACATCTCCACAGGTTTTTCATAAGTGACCTCCGGATAAGGGCTGAAGAGGTCGCGAATCGAATAGAACGTATGCCATGATTACATCTACCATCCACCTCACCTAAAGTTTTTGGGGAAAGGGTGGACATGTTCACCCTTTCCCTCTTTTTTGGAGGTTTTTCTTTTTCGCCTTGGAACGGTCGGTGACTTTGGTGAAAAGACCCGCATGGAGATTGAATGAGTCGCAGCGGAGTGCGGAAAAAAAATATGGCAAAAAACGGACTAATTACCCTCCCATGAACTAACATATCCCANGCCTAAAAAAATACGACACTTGGCGTTCCAGGCACTCAAAAGTGCTTTGGTGGGGGATATGTTAGTTCCCAGGAGGGTCTCCGTGAATGGCTAGTAACATCTGCAGGTTGGTTTCGGTTGGTTTCTGCTACAAGATTTCCGAAATCCTCAGAATTTTTAAGGGGCCTCAAAGGTGAGATTTTTTTCCCCTCCGAGTTGGTTCGTTGAAGTGGAACGTTTCAACCCCTTGGAAAAATGTTGCGAACCGTCAAAATGGGGAATCTTTCTTCCCCCATGTTCGGTGAGTGAAAATTCCAAACAATATTTGAGTTGCCACCACATAGATCCACATAGGTGATCCCTCTGTGTCAAATTCCTGGCATTTTTTTCGCACCAAGCAGCTGCTGAGGGAAATGCGACTGCTGCATCTCCTGTCAAGAGGTCAAGCTGACATGTACCTTGAACTAACGTATCACACCTGTGGAAAATGAGAAAAACTCATCTTCACCATTCTAGGAAGGGAAACGTATCAGATTCCCAGGAAAATACTGGGTGGGGCCCTTAGTAGGGGAATGAGGGAATGGAATCTTACATGCTTATGATGGGGATAACCAGAATAATCTGCTTAACGGATGTTCTAGAGGTTTTTCATTCCTGACCATATACCGGGTAGACTTGTCTTTTTTTCAGGGGTGGAAACATCAGGAACCACCAGCAGCCACCAGCCAGCCACAAGCCGCAAGCCGCTTTGCTTCAAATTTGGGCCCAAAAAACACCAGTTAGAAGTAAAGGGGCCTTTAAAAAATTGTTTTCTTTTTTTCAAGTGATTTCCAAACCCCTAGTGAAACCCTTCAACCTTTTCAACCACTGAAATGGGGTGAAACTCCCAAGTCTAACAAACATCCATTGAAAGTTTCCCATCCGCAAAAGGCTCACAAGCTTCCACCCTTCCGCCCGAAACTTCCCCAATGGAGCCCAGGCCTTGTGAACATAGCCCAGGTCTACTCTTTGATTTCGCTGCGCCCAAGGCCTCAAAAACGACTCGACATCATGAAATCCTATTCATCCCAGGCGAACATGATGAAATCAATCCCAGGTGATGAATTTTCAATCAATCAATTCGTGACCCGGATATATCCCCCTTAAAGGTCACCTTTCCAACCTTTGAAAGGGTCACGAAAACTCACCATCCCACAGAATTGCCAGGTCCTGGTTGCTTCATCACGGAATCCCTCTGGAGAGCCGTCTCCGTTTTCGATTGTGTTTTTCTCCATTTTGCTGCTTGAGAAGCTTGATTTGGAAGGAAGAAAAAAAACACGTCACTAAACGGTTAAACGGCTTTAACTATAGCTTGTTCATACAAGAAAAGATCTCTCTCTCTCTCTAGTTATAACTTATTGGTTGTAACTGAAAACTTGGTGAAACTACAGGGCTTAATATCTATTTACACCACAAACCAGGGATCCCATGAATTATAGGGATTGTAAATGTTACACTCCGGTAAACTAACATAGCAATGGAAAATGGACCCGGATTGAAGATGTATTTCCTATTGAACATGGTGATTTTCCATTGCTATGTTGGTTTACTGGAGGGTAAATCATCCCTTTAAACAAATGATCACGTATCAATCATGGGTAAACTGAAAATTTCACCAACCTCCGATCACACCCTTCCTTTTCAGCAAAGAAACCACAGAGTCCCGGTAGTAGGGAATGAACGGTTCAAAAAGGGTTTTCTATGTCTGCTTTAATTGTTCAATTTCCCTACTAAGATGCCAGTCTGTGCTTCTTCATTTGTTGGAAAAAAATCCAACATAAAAAAAATCACCCAACCAATTCCATCCAGACCCACCCGGATCCCAATCATTTTAAACAAAAACTACTATATAATTACCCCCAAACCGCAAGAAACCCAAGAAACATAGCTCCTCTCCGCCCCCCAAAACACAACCTTCCAGCAATTTCGTCCCAGTGACGCAATGGACGCCGGCGGGTGCCCCGGCGCCGCATGCGGCGCATGCGGCACGTGCGGCCCGGAGGTGGAACCCCGCGCTGGATGCGGAGGAGGCACGTTGGGAGGTGGCGGCCTGGTGGGATCGAATCTAAGGCAGCAAACAGCATGGGGAAATCTAAGGGAATCCGGTGTAAAACCCCCAAAAAGAACAAAACCCTAATAATAAACTATGGCTTAATCTGTTTACATCAGTTCAAGGATCCCATGAATTATAGGGATTGTAAATGTATAAATCATCCCAAAACAAATCTAGTTGGTGGTTTCAACCCAGTTGAAAAATATGCTCGTCAAAATAGGTTCATCTTCCCCAATTTTCGGGGTGAAAATAAAGAGTATTTGAGTTGCCACCACCTAGTAAACCTTAATTGAGGGCTAATGATGGTGGGTTGATAGTTCCATGAAAACCCATGACATTCATCAAAAACACCAGAGTTTCAAATTGAAAAAAAACGCCGGAATTTCTTTTAAAAAAAACGCCAGCGGTAAAGTACAAAAAGTCACTATCCAATGAATCGCTGTTGACAAAAATCATGGGAAAAATCATATCTACACCAGCGAATCTTGACAAATGTATACCAGGTGATTCAATTCGTGACTTTTTTATCCTCTAGTTCGAGGTCAGTTATTAAAGGGTCACGTAAAATCAGCATCCCAAAAAGGTCACCAGCAGAATTGCCAGGAGGAGGGTTTTCCCCACTTGGAGAAATTTGCTGAATGTCCGACCATCCGTGGGTCCGTGGGATCATTTCCATCGCCAGGAAGCTTTCAACAGAAACACCGACCAAAAACGGTTGGATGAAACGCCGTCCATTTTTCAGCAGCAACAGGAGATGTTGTGGAAAAAAAACTGCACTTTCATAAAGCAAATCCTCTTCAACTTCAAAAAACAAAAAAAACATGTAAACAATAAATATCCGGATCTAGCAAAAGCCAGGTTGAAACAAGCAGATTCCGGTGAATCACCCAATGAATCCACCGCCCCTGGTGAATCACCCAATCTTAAAATCCAGCGAGCTTGGTACCATCTGTGGCGGCTTGATTGTTTGATTTTCGAACATGTGTATTTTAGGGGACGAAAATTTGTTCCAACCTGAAAAGGTGCGAAACGAAATGGTTCTGACTATCTGGCGCATGATAGTCGCCATTCTCCTAACAAAAAAACATCCCACGTGCCATCTAAGTCAATTCAGTTCAAAGGAAAGCTGGTTGGTGGTTGAACCAACCCATTTGAAAAATATGCTCGTCAAAATGGGTTCATCTTCCCCAAGGTTCGGGGTGAAAATTCCAAAAATATTTGAGTTGCCACCAGCCAGCTATTCACGTGGAACGTCCAACTAAAGAATCTCATACGAAACGAAAATTCCTGGGATCGCAAACTCACCAGCTCTTATTCCACCAACATGGGGTACTACCGTAGCTAGGCGCCTTCTTAAGATCTTAAGGCCCAAGAAGATGGCTTTTGGTAAGCTGATAACTAGCTGGTTGAACAAACCGAGTTGGAAAAATAGTAGCCTAAATGGGAATCTTCCCCAAATAGGATTGAAAATCAAAGATATGGTTTGGTTGATATATGATTGCATGTTGCTGTTGGCTCATCATCTGAGCTTGATTCTGATTCTGAAGTAGTGGAAGACTTGAAACCACCTATATAACTTCTGCATAGCAATCCTCCCAAAACTCTTGAGGAAAACTTCCGACCTGGTATCTCTTCTGATACTTATTGCAGCATCAGGAGGTACCTCCTGGCAGATGTTAGGCAGATTTTAGATGAGCCACGAAAAAAAAAAGACCAGATACTTTCCATTGAATCCTGGTTGTTTAATAGGGATCCTCATGGTTTATCCCCAAATATAAGTGAGACTGTGTAGGATTTCATCCCCCAACAAATCCCCTAAGCAAACCAGGGGCCCCTTTTTTTGGAGGACGCTCGGAAATGGGTTTCTTTCGGAAGGTCTGAGGAATCCATGGACCATCAAACCATCAGGCCTCAGGCCCCTGGAAAAACTCTTCACCCTTACCCGCCTTACCCCAAAAGGAATGATCTAAAACTTCCTGGCAAAAAGATATCAGTTGGGGGCCACGAACAGTGGAGTTTGTGAAGGTTTTTTAGTTCGGGGGCCCTGAATTTTTGAAAAATGAACAGATTATTATATATTTCACGGTTAGTGGGTGGGGGATACCCCCAAGGTATCTTCAGTTATTCTCCCAACTTCCAAAAAAAAATCATGGACTCTTGGGCCATTTTTGGGAGGCATGAATCTATTCTTCAGATGTTTTTTTTTCTGAAAAAAAATCCACTTGGGATCGATCCTTTTTGGGGGTTCCAAGCATTTTCGGATCGATTTGACTTAGGAATCCCTTTGGATAGATAGCAAGCGAAAATGGAAAGGGAGGTTTCCTGGAATAGATGATACTATTTTAGTGAAGTTTTCTTGGGATTCTGAGATATACTAATTATGTATACCTGGATCTTCCTTTCGGGGTGCTGAATGGATGATGTTTGGGGTCCCGAAAAATTACACCATCCCTCAGGATTCAAACAGCACCCTTACTGGAAGATGCTGGTATGTATACACTCCATAAAACTAACAGCAAGTTTACCCCCTCTCCTCAGGTTCATGCACGAGATCACCTGGCAACTGCCACCAACTCGGAACGCAACGTGGGGAACATAACACCGGGCCCCCAAGATATCTGTGGATATCTCAATGTATATATACAATAAATGCAAATATATACAACATGTATTTCATATGACTCATGCGCATATATGACATGTATATATACAAAGATACACAAAGGATGAGCTTGCCAACATAGGTTTGGCTCAAGGCTGTTAACTCGTGAAGGTAGAAAAGGAAGGGACCGATGCCAGTGCGGGGTTCGGGGAACCAAAAAACCATATCTAATATGCTCTATTTATATACATACTGTTGATGGAAGAAATCCGGTTAACCAGTTAATATGTGGGTTATCCTTTATTTACAGTGGTTTTATAGATCCCAGGTGGTGCAGGATTTCTTCCATCAACGGTATGTACTGGGATGTCACCCTAGTTCCTTGAACTAGATTCCCAGCAGAACAAGCTGGATGTTTCTCCCAAGTGCCAAACAAAATCTTCATGGAGATAATCTCACATGCGATGATGTTGTCCGACCAAGAAGCTTTCCCACATAGAAAGAATCCTCTTCTGGATGATTTTTATATAGAATTGCTTTTACGCAATCTAGTTGGCATTGGAACAACATCCGAAAAATATGCTGGTCAATCATAGATTTTTTCTGGTTCTGGTAATAGGTGGTAGGGACTATATAATCCCCCAGGAGGCAATACATAGGTATATAAGCGGTATATACTGCCAATTGGGTGATTATATGTTACCTACCACCTTTTACAAGAACCTGAAAAATCCGTTGAGTCAAAGTAGGAATCTTTTCCCCCCGGTACATTCGTCTGAGTCAAAATCCTGGAAACCACCGAGTCAAAGATCACAGAAAACGGTCAGAGCTCAAAAATGCTGGGCATTTTGCGACCGATTTGGGAGAAGTTTTCTTACTTCCCATCATCTGCGGGAAGTAATCAAGCCATTATAGCCATAGCCTTTCAAAAAAAAGGCCTCTTCACACCATGAAACTTACTTGCTTGTTTGGTGCTTGGAAAAAATTGACCATATTCCCCAAATGGTGGTTTCATGGTGGTTTACCACGATAGAAAGTAAAAAAAACACCTTGTACAAACCCAAGTTTTTAGATCATGAAGTCAAAGTTTGTCTGTTTCCTCATTCCTCTGTCGAAAAAAAAATCCTTTGAGATGAACAAAAAAACCCAGAAAGTGTAAGACTATCTGTCAGGGTTTCTGGTTTTGACCTGTCTTTGAAAGATAAAATGAAGGGATTTTCCAGGATAGATTGAAGAAACCACTGTACTTACGGACTCTGAAGGATCATTTTCCTCCCAAAGAAAAAGAAATACGCGGTTCCGCCCCAAATTGAGATTGACTACCCTCCCTAAAACTAATACTCGCTTAGCCAATGGAACCCTGAAATAAAAGTTTGAACTTTATTTTCCCTAAATATGTAATCCCAAAAAGTTTCAGCCGTTTAGCCATTGGCCAAGTAAGTAATACAGTCCTTGCAAAAATGGTGGCTTGGGAGACGTTCAGTTCTCCTTTCCTTTAACGGGGCGGCAAGCTCGGCCTTTTTTGAAGGGGCGATATGACATGTTGGCTTGAGCAGAGGTAGTAAGGGATACAACAGAGCTTATATAGATGTTTCCGAAAATAGTGGGTTTTCCCCCCAAATCATCCATTTTTAATATGGTTTTCCATGATTTTCACCATCCATTTTGGGGGTGTTCCCCCTATTTTGGGAAACACCCATATATAGAGGAATTCAGGAATTCAGTCAGTTGGCATCTATATGGAATCATGATGAATCACTGGTTGGTGGTTTTGGTGGTTTTTCACCAACCCATGAATAAAAAAAAACTGTTCAGTCGTCAAATTGGATCATTTTCCCCAAAACATTCGGGATGAAAATTCCAAAAATATTTGAGTTGCCACCACCCAGATCTGTTCAGGTGCGTTCGATTACTGTAAATTATAGCCTTCGACCGATGAACTCCTCCCTTCAACACGCGGTTCCGCCGGGCCTCCAATCACCTCAACATGGTCGGGTGGAGGTTCCTGGCGATCCGGCCGTTTTTTTTGAAGTTGAGAAATCCATGGCGGAGGTCATTTGTTTGAGGATGATGATGTGATTTGGCCCAAGTCCATGATATAGTCACCGGGCCCTATTTGGGGGAAATCGGTCGTGTTTTTGGTCGCGTTTTAAATTGACCAGATGATATGATAATGATACTGTTATTGCTCAATTGATGTAACAATATCTTGAGATGTTTTTTGAAGGGGATGATCATACAAATGAAGAGATGAGAAGGTGATTTATAAGGATGAATCTATGCTATTCAAGGTGTTTTTTTGTTAAGTGTTTGATTGGGGTTTTGAAACAAAAAACCTATGTTTCCTATTGAAAATGATGGGTTTTGAAACATTTCGACGACATTTTTCAGATGGGTGCTATCTATCCCCTGATTTCATGGCCCCACCTCTTCGTCGTCTTCGTCAACGAAGGTCCTCACAAAAAAAATCAAGGCCAGTTGGAAGGGGAAAAACCCTACTTAGGGGACTTACTGACCATGACTAGTTGGTGGTTTCGACCCAGTTGAAAAATATTAGTCAAAATGGGAATCTTCCCCAAGTAGGGGTGAAAATAAAAAATATTTGAAACCACCACCTAGATGATTATTGACCACTTGCGAGTCCTGGGAGGATCCTGTAAGTAGTGGGAAATTTCCATTATCCCATCCCCATAAACGGATTCTTGGAAGCAGAAGCACGACATGCTTGTCGAGCAGCCGGTATGCGGCAGGTTTAATGATAATCTGATAGTTCATCCAAAATCCATTAAAAGGGGTTGATTTTGTGCAACTGTGCAGTGGCAACAAAAACCCGTACGTGACATTCCATGAAATCCTGGTTGGTTGGTGGAGATCTTTCTAACGGCTTATGTTAAAAATCCATCCTTCCGTGGTTATAGACCCCTATCTACCCTAACCAGGCTTTTGATGATCACTGCTCCGTTGCAACCTCAGATGAACTTCCCTACTGTTTGCTTTGCACACTTGCCGAACGGGCCGAACAGGAATAGCTATGCTTAAAATGGAGCTACGAAATACTCTGTAAGAATGCCACTGTGAGGGGAGTCCTCACAAAACAGCCTTTTCAGGTAGAATACCTCCACATGATTTTCGAGAAATTCTTTGATCCTGCAGCATTTGTTGCAAGTTTATGCTTTCTCAGCCCTTTTTTCCGGGCCATAAGACACTTCAAAAAAACGCCCAAAACAGCCCGTTGAGCTCCAAACCAATCTGGTCTCAATTCTTCTTGCCTTCTGGCGCTCTCTTCCTGTGAAGACACAGAAAAAAATCCCTAGGAGTGACTAGCTTTCAGAGCTTCCGTTTACGCCATGAAGCCATCTTTCCAAAAGGAAAGGATTGTCTTGGAACCATGAAAACACGACTTCTTCAACTTGTTGTGGATGAATTATATATATATATATATAATCTAGTTGGTGGTTGAACCGCCAGAAATATTGAATAATGTACTCATCCAGTTGAGAATCTTTTTCCAGTTTTTTTTGTTGTTCAAGGTTCAGCGACGTTGATTCCACAACGATGTCCGACAGCTTTGGGTTTGGCAGTCGTTGCCCGGAAAGGCAGTGGCTTCTTTCAACAAATCTCAGATGATGAGGATATCAGAAGTCTTACGATTCAGGATGTGATGAATCAGAACAATGAATATTGCTGGTAATGAGGACGATGATGATGATGTTGTTGTTGATGATAATGATGATAATCATGATGATGAGGATGATGATAATGACCCGTGATGATTCTACTGCAAATTGAATGAATTGCAAATTGCTGCTTCCACGGTACCTATGCGCCATCAAAACAATTTCTATCAATTCACTGGAAGATTCTCAAAAAAGAATCACCGAAGATTTTCCAAAAAACGCCAACAACTGCCATCCCCTTTGACCCGTGGACCCGTCCTCAAATAACCAGCCGGTTGTTTAATAGGGCCCCTATAAATGGCCGAAAATAAATGGGTAAATTGGGCTATGGGCCCCATCTTATAGAAGCGATACTGTAACTCCATGTGAATCCTGGATTGTCTAATATTTGGATCTTTAGTTCGATGGCTTCTGAAATAATCACCATGTTAATAGTTAATAGCTGGGTATAGTATTTCGTCCTCTATATATACCCCAAACCAGCGTTTGGGCGGTTTTTGTTCATCCTTGCTTCGCGTTGGTTTCAAGTTGCACCTCGACCATCCTCCGCTTTGCTTCTTCATCTTGACTCCATCCACCAGCCTGGAAGCTGACTTTTTCAAGGGATTGGCGGCTGGCCTCATTGTGGGGGATGTTTCCCCATTTTGGCCTCATTTTTTGCGGACTTTTTCTAGTTACTAGTTGGTGGTTTCAACCCACCTATCGGAAAAATATGCTCAAATTGGAGCATTTCCCCAAGTAGGTTGTGAAAATAAAAGATCGTTTGAAACCACCACCTAGTTTTTTTGGTTGAACCAAGAAATCACCAGCAAACCCATGAATTCTTAAACATGTTGACTTGTTCATCTCTTTGTTACGTCAACTTGCTAGCTGCTATGATGGCTTGCAACGATCAGGATACCAGGATACCCGGCCCTACAAAACGCCACACCAAAACCCAGCGCGAAAAATCCGAGACCCAAAACCCACCCCAAACCACAAAATCACAGATCAACGGATTTTTCGGCTGATACGAGTACTGTTGATTGGAAGAAATCTGGCGAAAACCCACCGTTGGGATGTTTTAAAACCCTGTTGTTTTTTATGGGATAAACTATCAACCTCAACTGGTTAGCCGGATTTCTTCCATCAAGCGTATCTGTTCGACGACAAAAAATCATGGAAATAATTTACCCTCCGGTAAATCTAACATAGCAATGGAAAATGGACCCTTTGAAGATACATTTCGTATTTAAAATGGTGATATTCCATCGCTATGTTAGCTTACCAGAGGGTACAATGCGTTTCTCTCCATGGCATCTCAACTTTAAGCTTTGTGATCCGTGACCCTTTTGAAATGGTATATTCATCTGAGTCCCAGTAAGCTCCAACATTTGAATAGCTTCCCCAAGCACAAAAAGCCTCCACATTTTGGATCATGTTGAATTGGTAGTAAGAAAACTGGCTGGTTTTTCGTCTTGCGGCTCCTTTTTTCAACAACAATCCCCCCCTTCTTAGACTTATGCAAGAAAAAAAATCTCCCAAATACCCTCCTGGAAACTGACATATCCTATCCCCCAAGGTATTTTTGAGATCCATGATTTTTCTATACAACTTCCCTTTCAGTGGGATATCTTAGGGAAAAAAACACCTCCAACCCTCAACCCTCACCCCCCGTTGGGCATGGCCCCCCTTGGATCGGCGGACCCCATGCCCCGGCCCCCCCGTTGGTCAGCAGGCCTTACGAGGAACGGGTGGAACTGGAGCGGATGCCTTGATGGAAGCTGATGCCAGGCCTTGGTTACTCGACCAAATCCCCCAAACGTTCCACCACCCGGAAATACTATTGATGGTTGGAAGAAATGAGGTGATCACTCACCAGTTGAGGAAAAGGTAGGTTTATCCCATTATTTACAGGGTGGAGGGTGTTTGGGTGGTTTCAACCAACCCATTTGAAAAATATGCTCGTCAAAAATGGGTTCATCTTCCCCAGGTAGGGGTGAACATTAAAAATATTTGAGTTGCCACCACCTAGTATTGATGGTTGGTTCAGAAGTCCGGTGATCACTCACCAGTTGAGGTTGATAGGTAGTTTTATCCGAATCCCATTATCCACAGGGTGGAGGGGATCGTCGCTAAGCAGAACGTTGCAACGCACACCCTTCATTTCAGAATAGACCCAAGGGGCGTTCCAAAACGATGAAAAAAATGACAGCGGCTGCGGGTCTCAGACGATGTAAGTTCCTTTTTCCGCAATGTGGAAAGCTCAAGACGAAGGAGGGTTTCCCCATCACTTCCACAGGTAAATAAATACCCCCAAAATCCCGCAAAATTTGAAAACCAACAGCGATTTGTTTGGCTTCTGAAACATTCGGTAAGCTCTTCCCTTGGACCCCAAAACCATGAAAAATGAAGGTTTTAAACCCCAATTATATGGGTTGTAACCCCTAAAAATGAAGGAAACGTGGGTTCCCATGGTTGAAGACGTGGGGAGTCTTCTTCTAAGCAACTTACCATCCACGATTTTCCAGGGAGAAATTCGAGGATTCCATTCCGCACCACCCTGAGGATTCGACCAGGCTCATGTCCACCTTAAGAGTTCCAGATTTCACCCATTGATTTCGGGTCACCGTTTCAAACACCATTCCCTTAAAAAGGGGTCATCGAATTGAAAAAAAGCCAGGTCATCTAGTTGGTTGGATTTTCACCAACCCATTTCGAAAAAATATGCTCGTCAAATTGGGTTCATCTTCCCCAACACAGGTCCTGTATTTTTTCTTCCCAGTCACAAATCCCAGCAAAACAAAAATAGATAAAACATAGTCAGTGAGCTAACCAAACCAACCTCCCTGGGGTCGCGGCCCACGGGACTTTCCTGACCACGGAAAGTCAAAGTCAAAGCGCATGGTTTTTCAAATTCGCATGGTTTCGGTTAGGCGTGCCGTTCGGCGTCCCGATTTTTACTCTACCATCCAAGAAATCTCCAACCCTAGACCTGAGTACTTGGAGGATCATCCCAGTGGATGTAACTGGTTAGGATCACCCCCATTTATAAGCCATGAAGATCGCCCATTTGGAAGAAAAATATCCCTACTTAGGGGACGACACGAACACCAGGGTTATTAACCACTTACGTCCGTCTGGGATGATCCTCCAAGTATCTAATAGCTCGATCGCAACTTACTTAGGATTCTAAGGTCCCATCCAATTTTTGCTGGATACCACTCTTCATCCAGCAAAAAATAGACTCAACGAACAGCTCGGACCCAACTGCCAGTTGGGAAAAAGTCATCTGAAATATAAACCTTCCGATGGCAGGTGGGTTTTTGAACTTTTAGGGAAATTGTATGTTTCGTGAAAAAATCCTTCCCATTTTTTGTCATACATGTTCCGTCTGGTTCCAAAAAGTATATAAAAAGTCGGAGATTCGTCGATGATATGTGCACTAGAGATTCAACATGGATGTCAAAAATTATGATTTGGAAAAGGCCACTTCTGAATGTGTGTCAAAATGCCAAGCATTTGTCACTGTGAATGAATAGACTTTCAGAAATAAACTGATGAGATGTGAATTGGACTGCACTTACTTGACGCTGATTAAATGTATAATATACACATGCATGGATGTGGCCCTTAAATCATTGACGTTCAATGGAAGCATTGGAAACTCGCCTGCCAAACCCCAAGGGGGAGTCAGAACTCAAAAGTTCTCGATTTGCACATGTTCATCCAAAATATACCCTCCAGGGAACTAACATATCCCACCTTGGGAATAGGAAAATCATCTTCAAAATGCCATTTTTGGGGGATATGTCAGTTCCCTGGAGGGTATATGTGAAACCACCAACCTACGAAAAGGTTTCGGCATTTCCCCCCTCAAAATCCCCTCTTGCCTTTGGTGGCGCTTTGCGTTGCTCCACCAACAAAACAGTCGAGCCCTGGTCAGTTGGGACATGGTGACTTGCAAACAGTGCACAGCGATGATTTTCATTCCGATGTTTCAGAAATCCTAGGAAAAACCTGTTTGAGATACACACTTCCTGGAAATCCTCAAAAATTTTACAAGTGATACACAAAATGATGATTTTTGGAAACCCTAGTAAACCTACCATGAGCCCGCAAAAATTAGGGGCTTTGGTCAACTAAAAACCGGGTAATTTACCATAAAAAACCTCTAACAATGTAGGTTTTCGTGTGGCTCATGGTAGGTTAACCTGTTTTTTTTCAATCGAGGTCTCAGGCCCTCGTGGATCGAATGGCAACTGAGATAAGAGGTCACCACCTGAATAACCTACTGTTGCTGGCAACCAGAAAAATCCGGTAAACTCACCAGGTTGATATGGTAAATATCATATTATTTACAAGGTTTTATACATCACAGGTGGTTAGCCAGATTTCTTCCATCAACAGTGTTGCCAGGTGATTTCGATCAAAGTGAGCCCAACTTTATCCTCAAACCTTGGGAGGTTTTTTTTCCTGCAAGCTTTCTGTTGAAGGGGTCACGTTTTCACTCACTCACTCACTCACTCACCATCCCAACAAAAGAAAAAAGGTCACAAAACCTCGCAGAATTGCCAGGTATATCTCCATGCAAAAAAAGGCGATCCAACATCCCCATCTTGGTCCACGTCTCGGATCTTTTTTAAAGGGCAACGGAACGGCATCCATCTTCCATATTAAAGACCATCATGGCTTGCAGGGGTGCTTACTCGGCTGCGAGCAACAATCACTGGGGAAAAAAATCCACAAATAGTTTTGGCTATCCAACTCCGGGTCAAGGAGAGGACCGACCATTTGAATTGCAAAAAAACAAGCCATCTGAAGTACAGTTTGAACTAGTTGGTGGGTTCAACCCATTTGAAAAATATTAGTCAAAATGGGAATCTTCCCCAAATATGGGTGCAAACAAAAAATATTTGAAACCACCACCTAGAATCATTTGACGGAGTTTCCTCTATGATCCATTTTAAGTTACAAGTTACAACGATCTTTATCTATTTTTTTTGAAGAAACCCCACCAACACCAACCAACCACCGTACTGATCCATGCATTGCGTTTGCTCAACTTTGATTGATTTTTGTTGTCCCGCCTCGAGTCTGAAGGTCTTGGATTCGGCTCTCAGAAAATCTTCCAAGGACATTTTGGTCTTCTCCTCCCACCACGGCAGACTCATTGGCAGCAGCAGCTTGGGATTTTCGGGGGAAATATCTCAACCCTTCAAAGCTCCCACCCATCCCAGGGGTAGATTGAAAGAACCATATTGGAAACAATGGTGTCTCTACGTACTATCACCATTTGAACTAACGGGTCACTTCAAAGCGAAAAATCTTGAGTTTTTTTCCTAGAATCTCCAATAGGAAATACATCTACCAGTCAACCAGCCAAATCTTCAACATCGAAATTTACTGGAATTAAGCTATCTCTAGGGCGGGAACCGCGACAAGAATCAGATTACCACCTTCGCCATGCGGCTGAGCAGCTTGGTGAAGAGTCATTTTTGTGCGGATTTTTAGGGCAGCAGAGCCTTTGGAAAAAGCCAAGCCCCAAAAGTGATTGAAAAAGTGATGTATTGATTTTGAAGCAAGTTTCAATATTAGTCAAATCAAATCCTGTAGAAGATTTGTTCCCTCAACCATCAATCACACCAACTAACGAACCAACCGAAACGCGGACTCCTTGAAGGATCCAAGATGCTTGGCCAATTCATTAAGGCTACAAGACCCGTTCCAATTCTTCAACAGGCGCGAGATATTCACGACCTCAAAAGGAGGTTGACTGGACCTCCTTGGCTGCTGGAAAATGTTGGTCCGGAAAGTCA
This sequence comes from Breviolum minutum Mf 1.05b.01, assembly GCA_000507305.1. Taxonomy (NCBI): domain Eukaryota; class Dinophyceae; order Suessiales; family Symbiodiniaceae; genus Breviolum; species Breviolum minutum. The sequence continues at coordinate 11,617 of DF242227.1, read as the reverse complement.
TTGCTACTTGGAGGAGGATGGGCTCCCAGTGGATGTAAGGATCGTTAGTAATCACCCACCATTTTATAAGCCATAAATAAATGGCCCGTTTGTAAGGGGTCCCACAACCCGATCCATAGGGGGACGAACACGATCACCATGGTTATTAACCACTTACTTCATCCTGGGATGATCCTCCAAGTATGATGTAACACCTCCCTGAAACTAAGAGTTCGACCATGAAAATAGGCCGAATTTGCCCCAAAAGTGAAACGGTAATTTATCTTCCATGGTTTGACGACTTCAGGTGCTTTATTTGTCTGTTAGTTTCAGGGTCCCGGCTATAGTCCTTTTCGTTGAAGCATGGCATCGTCAGCTAAGGTCACCCCCTTTTCTCCTATCCTCCACCTACCAAAATGCCCAGTGACCAAGGCAGTTCGAGGTACGTCGAGAACAGCCTTGGGGGGGGTTTTCCAGCGGAAATGTTGCGGAGATTTTTGCAAATGACCAGGGGTCATGAAAGAACCAACCCAAACAAAACGCACTATTGATTAAGGGAGTCCCTCAAATCTACCTTACATTGGAATGATGTTTGATCCCCCCAAAATGGGTGGGATTTAATGCCCCCCTGATGACACCATCCACAAACAAAAAACACACAGAGTTGCATGAGTGAATGGTGCATTCTGTTTTCCTAACTTCAAAAAATCAAAAAAAACATCCCAATGTGGCAACGGTTGAGAGAACCAATAGGTTGATTTAACCAACCTCCTCACAGCTACTGACCAATGGGCACCACTTATTCCACGGATGGGTGGGACAATTTCACTGGCTAAAGAGGGCATCTCAAACCACGACTTTAGGAGACCCAACCTGCAGTGTTTTGCTTTGAGCATGTACCCAAGGTCCAACCAAAACATACCAAAACACGTCTTGAAATTATTTCTCTGAATTCATGTTGATGTAGCAAAAATATCCTCGAAAAATCAAAAAGTATACGGTATACGTGTTTTTCCACCGAATCCCAACTGCTCAGCAGTCATTTTTTTGTCCGCCAAACAAGGTGGCCCAAAAACCCAAAGCGATGTGATTCTTCTACTAGGATGTCCGGCTGGAAGTTAGTAACGATCGTTAGTAGATTGGTTTATTTCACCTACTTACGGGACGTATCCAACCTACTTGTACATGGGGTATAGTGATAGTCCATTTACTAAGTACCATTGACATCCCAGTAACACTCTGAGTTTTAATCGCTCTCTTCGTGACAACGCAAAAAAAAATGGATGCACGAACGAGGACCGCTCCGAAATTTTGGAGAGGGGTCCAAATCTTCCCAGCAATCAGTGGAGTTCTTCCCCCCCTTTTCGCTTGTCATTTCCAAACGTCCATAAATCTTGGTGTGGAAAACAAAACCATGATCGACTAAAACCATGATGATTCTGCGCATATCCGAAAATAACCCATACCATCCATGTATGGTATATTTACCTACATTTGGTTGATTTTTATGGTAAATGTAGGTAAATATACCATACATGGATCCTATGGGTAATGATTGGAAATCATTCACCATCCCGACTTGGTTGATGCTTTGGGACCAGTCCATGAATTGGGTCTCGAAGAAGTGACATAGAAATTGCGTCATAATCGAAATTCCCTTCGTAGGAAAACAAGTTCCACTACTTTCTGTTTACATCCCCTCCCCCCCGAAAATGTAACATAATTTATATATAGATACCCAAAATGACACCATATTCGGTTCGCCAGATCCATACATTTTCCAAAGCCCATCATTTCTTGGGTATCTATCCGTTAAATTTCGGGGTTGTATATACTTCCGGCGCAAAAAAAACATCCTTCTTCAGGTTCACCCAAACAACAAATCGTCCCATCCCTCGGCTGGTATGAGGAATCTTGGTCTCCGGCATGCTCAGGAGCATCGTCTCCGTTCTCCGCCTGTGCCTGGCGGGAGAGGTCGGCAAAAAGCTTCGATGGACGGCAGACGGCAGGACGGCATGTTGACGGCAGACGGCGACGAAGAGTAGCATCAATGGTTGGTACAACGCCACCTTTTTTTTCGCCAGGTTGGCTTCGTAAAACCTTGGAGCTGAGATACCTCTTGATACGTCTTACCAGGCATTATGAAGTGACTCCACTTCAGTTTCCTTGAACATATTGGGGTCATTTTTCACTGAACCATGATTATGGGAGATATCGGATACCTGAGATACACATCCCTTCAAGAATTTTCTTCAACACTGAGAGGGCGTCCACCTTTTCCTTTCGGCGCATCATTTTGGGGCCCTCCAGCTCCAGCCGTTCGTTTTCTTGGAGAGATAGATTTTTCGGCTGAAAAGAAGGGAAACTTGAAGCAAATCAAAACACCACAAAGGTCCTAAAAAGTATAATCTCATTGATTTACAATTGGAAACACAATGCTTGGTGGAGCTTTGGTTGTCGCTTTGAAAAGGGCGCGCCCTTTCCAAGCAGTAAATATCTTAAGATCAAAAAATGGACACTCACTAAAGAGCCTCCTGGCCAAGTGCAAAAAATCCACCCCTTCCATTCATTATGCGATTTCACACATTCCGACACATTCCAAAGGTCCCTGCCCCAAAAAAATATAGTGATTTTATTAGGACAGTTCCTTGATGATGATGTTTTTTAAACTAACATCACCGATGTAAAAAAAAACACATACTCATGTATATTTCAACCTGAATGACCCTAACCATGGAGACAGTCTTCGATGTGTACAAAGCTATAGTGTTTCATGGACACAATCCATGAGTCGAATCCATCAATCAATTCTGGAAAATCCATACCTGTAGTAGATAGCAAAAACAAAAAAAGAACTTGAGATGGGATACTGTACCTAGGGAACGGATACATATCCCACCATGTTAAAAAGGAAAATCATCTTCAAAAAGTGCGTCTCTGTAGGTCAAATTGTTAGTTCCCAGAAAAGGTAACTTCCATTTCTCATCTTCTTCTTTTACCAGACTTCTTGTTTCCCGATCCTCCGGTAGCGTTTTTTGGAGCACAAAAGTAAACGGCTCTTTTTTTTGGGAGGTTTTTCATCATCCACCCAGGGTTCGAACCTGAAGAGGCCTCAGGTTCTGACGCCGAAAAATGGATGCTGGAGGGAGACTTTCTTGTTGGGGTTCCTAAGGGAGGGTGTTCAAGGGGAAGGGGGGCAACTGGGGAACTCTAAAGGATTCCTAGGGAAGATTGGGGAAGACTAGGGGAATCACCACCCTGCAAAGTCCTATTAGCAGCCGCTCTGCCTCAAAACTCAGCGTTTGCTGTTCGTTTTAGGAAAATGACCCTCCCTAGGAGGCATCCCAAAACATAAATTGGATCTTAAAACACCATCAGTATTTTCAGCTGCTTTTAGTGTTTTCGTTTTAGTGGGAAGGTCACCTTCCTTCCCTCCATCAAAAACTGAGTTTGCCCCACGGCGACGGCGACATCTCTGGCGCCATGTGCACAGGGACCGCATCAGGTGGTGACAAAACTGACACCGGCACTGGTTGCACTGATGGGACCTCCCAGTGACTGTCAGTCATTTTGGATGACCCTCCCACATGGCACCAAACACTTGTCCCCTGTTTGGTGCTATTGAACATGGAAAAAAAATGGTGGAAGTTTTTCCACCAAGCCTTTCCATTTCTGCTTGGAATTCCTCGTTGTGTTCTGTTGTTTTCTTTGGGGGGGAGCAGGCAACCAATCCAGGGAAGAGGATGCGTTTTCCTCAAAAATCCAGATGCTGGGATTTGACGGGCTGTCAAAATCACAACTATAAAAACATTAATAATCGCAGGTTTGTTGTATAATATCATCCCATTCTTTTCAATAATCTATGATCTCAAAATGCCAACTATCATGAAATATCAATAGTTGCCTTCAAGAATAAAATGAAACATATTTCAGGGCAAAGTTTTTTTTGGGGAATCGACACCCTCGACACGCCAAATTTCAATCATGGCGAAAAAAACGACCGAAGCAACTGCCCTAAATGACATGTTTGCACTGGTCCAAAACTGCGACTCCGCAAAAAATAAAACCCCCGAGCGATCATGATACTGAACCTTTTTTGGTTTGGAATCATCATAATTTGGGATCTTGCCCCCCCCTCTCACTCTCAAAATGTAGTCCCAAAGTATAATCTTCACACCCAAGATTAATCAACACAAATTGGTGGACTTTTGGTGCATTTTAGGTTGGCCATTGGCATCACTTTTTTCCCAGGTACCACCCTACAATTGAACAGGAAATTCATGAGCCCTCCAAGGGCCCCAGACAGCAGCCATGGTGGCAGGAGGCATGGGCCTTATTGTGGGAGGCACAAGGGAAAGTGGCACGGAAGAATGTCTAGTTATCTACCCACACCACTTGAAATCCATGTGATCTGTCATAGTCATCGCCTTAGTCACCATGATCATCATCATCATCATCATCATCATCAACAACAACAACAACAACTTCTTCAGACTGAGTCCCCCAAACGCTGCAGCCACCGGATGTGGAGGTGGTACACTGGGCGGTGGAGGCCTGCCAAGTTCGTTCCTTGAAGGTGGACCCCTATCAGTTGTAAGTAGGGAAAGGATCGCCTCGAGGCTTTTGCTCTAGTTTTAGGGAGCGTAGTCTCTATTTGCTTCTAATATCTTCAAGGTATCATTTTAAGAATGATACTGTTGATGGCAACCAGAAATCCCAGCTGGCCAAGCACCGGCCTTGGATGGTGCAAAAAAAAATGTCGGTTTTAAATCATGGTAGATAAACTATCAGCTGGTGCTCGCAGGATTTCTGAAGCATCGACAGTACCAGCTTATAGGGAATAACTTTACAAGGCCATTTGTCAGGGGTTACAAGAGAAAATGTCGTGATTCTTGTTTTCCCTCTAATTTTTTCTACGCTTGACAAAAAACACCAAAAGAAGCTGATGTATACAACGACCTTGGGAGGGGTAGTTAATTTTAAACACTGTAAGAAATGGGGATGCTTACTACACACATATATAGATTGGATGTGGCCCTATGGACCTTCATTTGCCACTGCTACTAGGAGGGGGGCCACACTCAATATATAGATATTAACTGCTGGCAATCTTGGCCACACAACAAAGTTGATCAAACGGGAATTTAGAAGGCACATATACCAAAAATGTCACCACCGTCCCAAACAAAATGGTAAGGCTTGGTGGCTTGGGGTCGTTGGTGGTTTGGGATTCGAATCGGGGAAAGTGAAACCAATCCCTTTCATTCATAAGTGGATCCAATCGGAATCCACCAACTCAAACCACCCAAAAGCAAACATTTGGAACCCAAAAAATCAATGGTGTGGGGTTGACGGGTTGACGTTTTGGTGCCGAATTTCCTTTTGGTGCCTCTTTCAGCTTTCCGGGGTGTATATGTACATCTTCAAAAAAAACATACATTCCCATCCCCCCCAAAAAAACACAAGTCACTGAATGTTCAGCGGAGCCAAAATGTTCGCCAAAATTTGCCAAACTACTGAGGAATTCGTTTGCAACAAAAGACTTGTTGCTTTTTTGGGCAGTCGGGGTTCACCACCTCATGTCCCTTCTGATAGGATCAGGATGGATATGAGCTCCGTCCTGGAAATCTGAAAATCGATGGATGGGGCCCCTGCGGAACGGAATTTGCTTAGATCCCTACATCTCCCAAAAAAAAGAAAACGTGGGAAACCAATTTGGGTTTGACCCCCAAAATGAGGGAGGGCGTTTTGTTAAGTTGTTTTCCAAGTCCGGGGGACCAAGTGACTCCGAGACCAAAAAACACCAATGAAGTGTGAAGTTGTATCAGACTCCACGTATGAAATATAATCCATATATAAATGGGTAGAAATTCATCCTCGATATACAACAAATAACCAGACAGGGTCAACTGGCCATTGCCCCCTCGAAAATTTGAAGTTTGAAAGGATGACTTGAAACCTTTTTCAATTTGACCTGCCCATTTTTTCTTAGTTTGCATTTCCAGCGGTGGGGATTCTGTGCGGAAAATTACAGTAATTGAAAAATAGATGGCACAGTCCCTACATACGGGTTTATAAGGACCCCTCACTGACCTACCTTTTGGTATGTGCTATCTATTTTGACCTTAAGGTAAGTAGCTACGGACCTTGGAAGTCTTGGGAACTTGTGATGTTTCGGTCGCCATCTGAGAAATCTTGATCTGAACTTGACCCTCCCTAAAACGAAGAAATCCTCTAAAAGAAAACAGGGATCTGGAAATCCACCTTGAATTTTTATACCCTCTGGTAAACTAACATAGCTGGCTGGAATATCCGAATTCTCAATCGGAAATACATCTTCAAAGGGTCCATTTTCCATTGCTATCACTCTAGGTAAGGGTGTTTCCTTAAATGGTGATACCCCAAAACACCCCCAAAATGGATCATTTTTAGTAGGAAAACCCATGGCTATTGAGGAAACCCACCATTTTAGGAAACCCCCCATATATGTGTGTATAGATATGGAAGTAGCTTCTTCTCATCTTCCTTTCGGATTCCTTCAAGGCTTTGACCCATATGGAAATTCAGCCAGAAATCCAGTTGGTCCGGGAGTCCGGGATGGCCCTTTTAGCGGTTTTGCTTTTTTGTTTTCTTCGCAGCATCGAAAGCGACGAATCAATTTTTTTTAGGGTTTACGGTTTAATTTAAGTGTTTTCAATACAAATTCTTGCCCCCAAAGTGCAAGATTATATCGATGGTCGATGGTCCACTTGTATCCAAACCAAGGTGTCATCCAATGGCAAGGGATGAATCGATCTGCAGACGTGGCGATTTTTTAGGCACACCTCGAAGTGTCCAAACCCTCCCAAGTGTCAAAACCACCAAAAGTCCTCTGGCACCGACACAGGGCCTCGATCACCTGCTAAACCGTCACAAAAAATCTTGAAAAACACCAAGTTGGTCGACTTGTTTGTTGCTTTGAAAAAATATTATTTAGAAAAAATGGTGGTTTTCTGACAAAATAATTGATAAGATCTCATACATTGGATCTACCCCAAACCCGAGGATGTAGCAAATAAAGGTTTATATTGGGATTCCCTAACCTAAAAACACAATATATATAGATATATAATCCTGGTGGTGACTGGCATCCCGGGTAAGGCGTAGATCCACCCCGTTGCAGTGGAAAACTGAATCTCCTGAAGCATTTTTGGGGGGGATGATATCACATACCTTCAGGTGAGGTCAAGTGAAATAATCAGAAAGGGTACTTTTTGGAAACAAAAAAAGGTCCATGCAGAAGAGAAGCATCGATCTTAGTTTTATCTCTGTCAAAACAATGGAAATTCCAACAAATTTGGGTAAATTGAGGTCCTTTATGGATGATTCAACCTCCTTTAACTCCTTATAAATGGCAGAGTTCCCACCCCGTCACAAAACTCGTTACATTTCACGAGTTTGACTTGTTTTCACTGCGTCAGTGATAATAACCATCCCACCCCGTTCTTCCCAAAAAGTTTGCCTAACATGGCTGGCAATGGTTCCATTCCACCATGAATGTGTAGGATGTATTTCCTATTGGAAAAAGGTGGAATCTTCATCTCCATTGCCAGCTATGTTTAGTTTACCAGGAGTAGTGTCCTCCTCAATTCCCCCCCCAACCCCCAAGTTGGCACCTTGAAGTCTAGGCTCCGAGGCAGCCAGCTCCTGGTCTGAAGGTCTGATGTGGTCGTCAGTCAGTCACATGGGTTTTGTCTGGCAAATTCACGTTCGACTCAAAGGATGCACCGAAAAAGAAAAGCCAGAAGAAAGACGTTTTTTGTTGCTTGAAAAAAAATATTCCCAGGAAGTCCAGTTTGACCAAACTTTGCCCATTGGTAGTAAGGAACTGCAGACCATTCTTTGTTTGGTCTTGGACTTCCAGGGTATTTTGAGACTAGTTTACAGTTTAACAATGATAATCATACCTGGATCTTCCTTTCAGGGTGCTGAATGGATGATGGGCCAGGGGTGCCGGAACACACCATCCCTTCGGGTTCAAACAGCACCCAAACTGGAAGATGCTGGTAAGGGTCTATTACCTCTAATTGTTGGTGAATCACGAGCCTGGCACAATTTTTTTTTCTAACTCACGGGTCGTGAACCCTTTGATCTCCCACAGATGATAGATGGTTTTGGGGGGGGGGGGGGTGTTGTAACTACTCCAGGTCTTGAGGAGACCAAGCTACTGAAAATCACACTTTGGGGGGGGGGGCGATGTTGGAAAAACATTTTGTTGACCTCCATTAATTTGTGTGGGCAATCTGTCAACAGGTCTGGAAAATGGTCAGCAGCTACCCTCAAGGGAATGGATTGCTGAAAAAAAAAGTCCATGAAAGCACAACAGTTGGACCCTTCTAAGGCTGCTAAGGCAAACAACAGTTGGTTTCAGTCATCGCAGCGCCAAATTTTCTGACGCCAAATAGATACTGGCCTTGATAGGTACAGAAATCCGGCTAATCACCTCGGATGTATAAAACTCCTGCAAATGATGAGATAAACTATCTATATACTCCCGTTAAACTGGTGTACTGTAGTATGTTTGAACCATCAACAGTAGTTCTGGAGCAGAGCATCCTTCAAAAGCATCCTATGTTCAACTTCAACTCCCATAAATCATCACGTTGACTCGGAAGACTTCTGTTTCGGAAGAAGCAACTCTCAAAAAAAGTTGTAGGGTTCTTAAGGGTGGGGTGTTCAAGGGAAGGGGGTAACTAGGGAACCCTCCGGATTCCTAGGGAAGATTGGGAGAACCTTAGGGAAGATTAGGGGAATCACCACCCCCCCTTAAGAATCCTATTAAAAAGACATCAAAAAAAGTCTGCTCCATTGGAACTACATGGAACCTCCGTAAATCACACCCACCTCTTTGGACAGCAGGAGAAGAAAAATACATCCGAACCTAACCAAACCTCCAATTTTTTCTTGGTTTGATTTTTTTTGGTGGATAGGCACATTTAGTAAGTGGTTAGTAACCATGGTGACCGTAAGTCCCCTAACTGCGGTTGTTCCCCCAAAGCAGGGCCTAAATGGCTTACAGCTGGGGGTTACTAAGTACTTACTTACCAACTGGGATGATCCTCCAAGTAACCTCCAGCTTCATAAACCTAAAGCTACCTTGGGGAACAGCAGTGGATGGATGTCTCGCAACTTGAGCCACCAAAAAAAAACTCGGATACTTTCCATTGAATCCTGGTTGATTGATAGGGATCCTTACAGTTGACTATTATAATCCCCATATAACATCATATAACTGGGTAGTTTATGGGTTTAAAACACCTGGTGGCTGATATGAACCATGAAATACCTGGATTGGTTTTTCCTAGGAATCCCTTATTTCCATGGCTTATGTTATCATCCCCACCATAACTCCAGGGATCCGTATAACAAACCCCTTGGGGTTCCACCCCTTCTCCTTGATGTCGCTCTCTTCAGGCCCAAAGGCCTGGAAAACACAAACATTCAACGGGAGGCTTGGATCAATAATGTGACAGCCAGGAGGATTTGTTTGAAATGCCGGTTTGGTAGCACTTTAAAAAAGAGAGAGCCAAAAAAAAACTACTTGGTGGGTTTTTCACCAACCCAATGTGAAAAATATGCGACCGTCAACTTGGATCATGAAACCCAAGGATCGGGATGAAAATTCAAACATATTTGAGGAACGCCACCACCCAGAAATGCTTGGAGTTTCACCAAAAAAATGTTCGGGTACCTAAAATATCCCTAAAATGCAGGGTACTGAACCTTACAAGGCTAATGGGGGGCGGGTTTTCCCTGAATGAAAGCCTTACATACAGCTTACATACTTACATAGGTGAAAAATACATCAACAGTCTTTCTGGGAACCATTATAATGGTCTATATACATCCCCATAAAAACCCTAACAGCAAAATAACATACACATCATTACACACATTTTAGGTACCAGATTTTTTTTGATGAGATTTGGAAATCTCCTAATTTGAAACCATTGATGAAACCATTCGGAAAAGGATAAAATTGCCTTCCAAAAGATTAAAAAAGAAAGAAAAAGAAGGAATTATATACCCTCCGGTAAACTAACATACGAAAGGGAAATCCACGTTTTCCAATATATACGAAATACATCCACAAATGATGGAATGTTCATTGCTGTCAATTTACCGGAGAGATGTCCAGCTTTTTTGGAGTTGGTGGTTGAGCAAACCCATCTGAAAAATGTTAGCGCAAGTCAAATGGGAACCAAAATTTCCCAAACATTCAGGGTAGAAAAAATTAAAAATAGGTTTTTCAACCACCAACCAAAAATCTCTGCGTGGAAATGCAAAAAACATCCTTCCCATTGGCTTCACACCTCAGTTCGCTCATGAATCTCCGTTAAATCCAGCTTTATTCACGCACCTCCGCCTCTTCCTCCTCTTCCTTTTGTACGTCGAGCAAGGTCCTTGGCATGTTGAAGCTCACCAAAGGCAAGGGGGGAGGGATCATTGAAGTCCTTCAAAATTATCCTCGTTTCTTTTGGGTGCAAATCTTTTCAGGAGTTTTTTCCATTTTTTTTGGTGAATTTATTTCTTTTTTGCTTTGTCGTCGTGGTGGTGGTGGTGCTGGTGCTGGTGCTGCTGGTGGTGCTGGTGGTGGTGCTGGTGGTGGTCCTGGTGGTGCTGGTGCTGGCGGTGCTGGTGGTGCTCGTGCTGGTGGCGCTGGTGGTGGTGCTGGTGCTGGTGGTGGTGGTGCTTCTTCTGCTGCTGCTGCTGCTGCTACTGCTACTGCTACTGCTACTGCTACTGCTACTGCTACTACTACTACTACTACTACTACTACTACTACTACTACTTCTACTACAACTACAACTACAACTACAACTACAACTACAACTACAACTACTACTACTACTACTACTACTACTACTACTACTTCTACTACTTCTACTACTTCTACTACTACTACTACTACTTCTACTACTTCTACTACTTCTACTACTTCTACTACTTCTACTACTTCTACTACTTCTACTACTTCTACTACTACTACTACTACTACTACCACTACTACCACTACTACCACTACTACCACTACCACTACCACTACTACCACTACCACTACCACTACTACCACTACCACTACCACTACTACCACTACCACTACCACTACTACCACTACCACTACCACTACTACCACTACCACTACCACTACCACTACCACTACCACTACCACTACCACTACGACTACCACCACTACGACTACCACCACTACGACTACCACCACTACGACTACCACTACCACCACTACCACCAGTACACTACCACCACCAGTACACTACTACCACCAGTACACTACCACCAGTACACTACCACCAGTATACTACCACCAGTATACCACCACCAGTATACCACCACCAGTATACTACCACCAGTACACTACCACCAGTATACTACCACCAGTATACCACCACCAGTATACTACCACCAGTAGACTCCTACTACGACTCCTACTACGACTCCTACCACGACTCCTACTACGACTCCTACTACGACTCCTACTACGACTCCTACTACGACTCCTACTACGACTACTACTACTACTACTACTACTACTACTACTACTACTACTACTACTACTACTACTAACTACGACTACTAC
>DF242226.1:42159-59541 GCA_000507305.1 Breviolum minutum Mf 1.05b.01 | reverse complement strand
CCTCGCTAGAGGCTCGCGAGCTTCGCGACGATGATATGATAAATTATTTGAAGTATTCACATTTAGAGCCCATAAAAGAAGATAACATTTTAAAATATGATAAAGCTACACAATACCCGGACATAAGAAACAATTTTACACAAACTCAACTAATACAAACAAACGACAAAGAAACGGATACATATGATGACCTCAACAAAATGGATAGAAATGCTAGATACATATTGAAAGGGTTTGATTAAAGCTTTAAGAATGATAAACAGACACAAGTTAATTCATATCTTATAAGAGAGTATGAACCAAAAACACCACCTAGCAGTAGTGATGAAGATAAAGAAGGTTTTGTTAGTAGGAGTGTTAGAAGGGGTTTTAGACTAGCAGAGTTTGCGTTAAATGCTTCATTAATGGGGGCAAATGCTACAATGGCAGTAGCTGACACAATATCTGATATGATAACAGCACCTCATCAATCATCAGAAGAAGAAGAGCAACAAAACAATCAAGAAGTTATTAGTGTTCATAGTTCGCACCCTGAAACTATAAACTCATCATCATCATCATCACCAGATGTTATACAAATATCTAGTAGCAGTTCATCAAGAAATGCTCCATCATCAATACCAGCACCAACATCACCACAGCCATCAACACCGGCGAGTAGCGCTAAAACAACTCCTAGAAGAAAATAGTTGATATTAATATATCTTAATATCAATCATTCCGCAGATACAGCAATCAGTCCTAGATGATTGTATTTTCTTACATCTTTCATTGATGGTTTTCCAAGTTCATCCCGTTTTTTGTGGTATCTCTGTCTATCTCTCTCTCGGATTTTCGCGGCAAATTCTGGGTCTTCTTGCTTTCTTCTTTTATAGTATAAGGTTTGGTATATAGACATTTGTGCCTTAATCTCTTCTAAAGTCAAATCTTCAATTTTTTTAGACATATATATTTTAATATATAAAAACAGTATTTCTTTAAATATAAATTTATTTCTTAGACCCCATTTAAGGGAAACACACTTAAAGACATATTTGTATAAATAAAATATCTAGTATTGTATGACTAAAAAATCTGTGGAGAAATCTATACAGAGCTTAAGGAACAGAAGAGACAACATTAAGAGTAAAATATCAACAACAACCCTACAAAAATTTAACACCATCCTGTCCTACTATGAGGATAGAAAAATTTCAAGAAAAGAAACTGCTGACAAACTCATCAATGGCATCCTAGCCAAGGATGATAAGGAACTTAAAAAAGGACTAAAGGAATATGACAAGGCTGTAGCAAAGTATGAGGAATCCCAACCCATAGGTGAAAGAGCGAATGTGAAGCAAGCAACAAAGAAAGCAACAAAAGCGAGAAAAGAACAAGCTATATCAGTAAGGCTGAGGAAAAAGACTAGTCCTGACGACCTAGCAAGAGCTTCAAGAACAATAACCAGAATGGCAAGGAAGAGACTACTACAAAACAGAAAGACTTATGCTATTCAATATATGCTCTTCTCTAGAGAGAACAGGACAGGCAATAAAAGGGCAAGCTTCACAGAAGAGGGCAGGAAGTATTACTCGCTTCTAGTAAATCCATCAGTGAGGAATGCTAATGTCTTATCACAAGTATGGATTGAAGAAATGGTGAAGGTCAAAGTCCTGAAACACAGCAATCTACCATTGTTTAGGAGAATGATGATGACACTCCGGACTGACAAAGAATTTCAAAGAATGACTGAACACGAAACCTTTTTCAGCTACATTGATGCCATCAGAATTGAAAAAATTGACTTGCTTGAAGGTGATGATATTGATTATGATGTTTTTGCTGATGAACTGCGGGATGCTAAACACAATGTAAGTATCTACCATAAATATATACAGACTGAACTTAACCCCGACTGCTTAACATTAAAAGAGGCATTGAAGAAAAACAAACACATAGAAAATGAATGCTGGATTAATACACTCACTGACCACTATGCTGATACACTGATGAGAGAGAAAAAAGCACACAATGGAAAGCAACTGACTAGGGAAGGAATACTAAAAATCATCAACAAGACTGATGAGGAGTTTAAAAGGCGAGGGGTTTCTATAAATCTGATGGATGATGTATTTAAGAAGTTTAATATCAAAGCGAGGCTGTATGATATTGACAGCAACCTTATTTACAAACATGACCCTGTAGATTATAACAGTATGAGGGTTATCACCTTCAATGGTTTAGTCAAAAACTCTCACATCTACACACTAAATCATAACTTAAAGTCATTAAAGAGTAAGAATACACCTGAAAACAATTACTCTGTCAGATGTCATCAGCACTACTATATCAATGACAGAAAGGAAGCAATGAAATACACAATGATTGATGACATCAATGACTTACTCCAGCTAAAAGAAAAGGATGAATACAAAATAATCTTAAAAGACAATGACTTAGACAAAGCAATTTTTCAACTGAAGCAGGCGGGATATGAACCCCAAATAAGATACAATGCCGGTAAGACAACAGAATTCATTATGAGTTTTAGCCACCTAATAGATGACACCTCACCAGGGGCTCGCGACGCACGCGAGAAGAAGAAAAAATACAAAGAAGTTAAATACATCATTACCACACAACATCTAGACATAGACAACATCAATGAAGACATAGCAGTAGATACAGAAGATAAGTATAACAAAGTGAGCGAGGAGATGTTCAAATTTCATAAGAAGTTATTCACAGAAAACCATAAGTCATATTACACAGACCTTGATATAGAACTGCTTGATGAGTGTAGGACTATAGTCCCTTATGGTAGGTTCAATCATCTAGTTAAGGATACTGAACTATGTAGCATTGATAAGAGGAAAGCATTTAGTAAATCGGCTTCTGACATTGTTAAAGTGCCGGTGTTTAAAGAGTTTGATGTCTGGAAGCCTTAAGGTGATAAATCTGATGTTCATAAATATGGAGATTACACACTGTATCTGGTTAAAGCTTGTCAGGGCAACATCTTCTTCAACAAAAAGTTTAACCTAGTATATGGAAAGCATCTGAAGCAATTGATTAGCAGGGGGGTGGTTGTAAAAATATTATTTTACAAAAAGCCGTCTCATTTACACAAAGTTAAGTATAAGAAAGCCATTGATGACCTATATAGGGCTGAAATGAGTAATGACAGGGAAGAAGATAACAAAATTAAAAAGACTTTAGCTAACATAGCCTTCGGTATGTTAGAAAAATCTTTTAACAGAAAAACTGTAAGTAAAATGTTTGATGGCATCAAGGAGGCGCTAAATCATCAGAAGAAGTATGGGGGTAAAATTTATGTAATGGACGAGGTGGAAAATGAAAAGTATTGGGAATGGAGAGAGTTAGATGATGACTGGACTATTGGATTTGAGGATGGGAGACCACATTTTCAACACAAATATGGTGGTATTTCATACTCACATTTTGATTACAAAATTGAGGACGGTAAAACTTATTGGCATTATAAAAATGAACATTATCAAAAACATAAGCAGATAAATACAAAAAGTAAATACTACATAGTAAGCAAGACAGGAGAGAAAAAGATGACGAACGGCTTCAGATACATCAAAGAACTGCTTTTACAAAATCATAACTTTGATATGTATGATAGCTATGAGAAGTTGAAAGCAAATAACATCAATGTTTATGCTGTTAAGAGTGATGCCTTCCACATTGCTCAAAAGGATGTCAAGAAGGCTAAAAAGGTCTTAAACTTTGGTTGTGAGATAGGAAGCTGGAGAGTTGAAAGCAACAAAGTAAATCACATTAGTCAGAGGTATAGCTGGAGACATAATGAGATACCGGCAATACCAGTTTATAAATCAGAAAGGGAAGAAGTATTAGATGAATGGGATGTTCAAGCCATATGTGAAAAAATCATCAGAAGAAAGAGGATGATGCTGAGAGCTAAATATGCAGGAAGTGGTAAGAGCTATATAGGGAAGCATTTACAAAAGATGGGTTATGATACTTTGTTCGTCGTCCCCCAGAATATGCTAAAGCAAGAGATAGACTGTGAGGCAGAAACTTTAAATAAGTTTTTTAGCATCCCAGTATTTAAGGGTGATAGCCTACCACCTTATGACTACAGTGGCTATAAAGTCATAGTCTTCGATGAAATCTATATGGCTAGTCCATACATCTTAAATAAAATAAGAGTGTTTTGTGAGAACAACCCTAATCTCATCATCATAGGTGCCGGTGATGTCAAGCAACTGCCTAGCATAGAACCCTACACTAACTGCCAGAATGTAGATGAATATGTGGACAGTTGTATGGACATAACCTTTAAGCACAACATCTTCTTAAAGATAAGCAAGAGGGTAGGAGACAAAGACACAGAAGAAGGAGAGATAAACAGAAAGAAACTAGATAAAATGTATGATGACTGGTTTATTAAGAAGATGGATGTTGAAGAGTGGATACTCAAGTATCATAAGATGACAAGGGATGTGATGACAAGTGAGAACAACATAGCATATACAAATATGAGATGTCAAGCTGTATCATCTGAAGTGAGGAGAAGACTAGGTAAAAAAGATAAGTATGAAGTGGGAGAGATGCTGACATGCCGATTATACAGGAATGAAGATGAAGAGGGAAAGTTTAATGTAAATATAAGGTGGCTGATTACAAAAGTAGAAGGTAATATGATTACAATACAGGACATCAAGGATAAAAAAGATGTAAGAACAGTAAAGGAAAATATCATAGACAAACATTTTAGATATTTGCTTACTGTGCTACCGCGCACTCTCGTCAAGGACAATCAATAAGTGGAAACATCACAATACATGAGTGGCAGAAATCATATCTGGTAAGCAGAGAGTGGATTTGGACGGCGATGACCCGTTGTCGTGATTTTAACAATGTCTATTTTTTCAAGAATGATAAGGCTGATGAAGAGATGCAAAAGAACTTAATAGTGGGATACTTCAAGAACAAAGTGGAAGGCTACAAAAAGCAGGATAAAGACAGAGAAATAGATGAAGAGAACTATATTGATGAACAGTGGTGCTTAAAGCACTTCCACGGTTGTTGTGCTCATTGTGGTGTAAAATTTTATATTGAACATAAACAAGGTCGGCTTTCAACAAACTTCACCGCACAAAGACTGGACTGTGGTGTCGCGCATACACTGGATAATATAGAGCCTTGGTGTAAGTATTGTAATTGTAGTGCTAGTAATAGGGTAGAATGATGTGAAAATGCTTTAAAGACTTATTAGTATATAAAAAGTATATTATAGGATGAATAAGTATGAAAAAGGAAAGATATATATGATTACAGATATTGCTTATACTAAATTCTATTATGGAAGCACTTGTGAAAATCTACAAAGAAGATTTGGGAGGCATAAAATATCTACAAAAACTACTTACAGGGGAAGAACTCTTATATACATTCAATTTGTCTTTTGTTTGATGAATTTGGTGTTGATAATTGTAAGATAGAGTTGGTTGAATTATACCCTACAACATCTAAAATTGAATTATTACAAAGGGAAGGACATTATATTAAACAAAACGATTGTATAAATAAAGTAGTTGCTGGAAGAACATCTGCCGACTACTACCAAGACCACAAAGAACAATATGCGAAATGGAACAGGGATTGGCACAGCAATAACAAAGACAGAACTAGACAAAGAAAACAAGAAAATTAGCAAAAAAACATGGACAAGCTAACATCCACTATTCAGTGTGATTGCGGTAGCCAATATCAGTATCAAAACAAATCACATCATTTAAAAACCAAAAAGCATCAAGACTGGCTGAAGCAACAAGAAGAATAAATGATATAATTATTTTATTATATCATCTATTTAATAATGAGTGAAAATAAACAAAAAATAATTAATGATGTATATTTTGACAAAGGAGGGTTTGGAAGTAAAAAAATTACGCTTGAAGACAGTAAGAAAAAAGATAAATCAATCACAATGAATGACATTAATGAATTCTTTAAAAATAATGTAGAAGAGAAAAGAAAACCCAGAGGCGAAAACAGTTTTGTAGCACCCCACGCATATTACCAGTATCAAGCAGACTTATTCTTCATCAAGGATTTAGACAATCAAAAAACCAGAGTTGGTTTTCTTATGATTGATATATTTAGTAAGTATATGGTTGTTTTACCTCTTCCATCTAAAGACGGTGAAGATGTAGCAAGTGGATTTGTTGAAGGCATTAAAAAAATGGGTAAGAAGCCCCAATTCATATACACTGACGATGAGACAAGTTTTTCAACTAGTTATTTACAAAAATATTTTAAGGATGAAGGCATCCAACATTACATTACTAGAGGACACGCTCCATTTGCTGAAGTTGCTATTAAAACATTCAAGACACAACTGTATAAAAGAGTAGAAGCCGATGAAAAGAAAGGTAAAAAAGATATTGACTGGCGAGATTATATTTTTGAAATTCTTCTGACTTACAACAACAAAATGAAACACTCAACCACATCCCTTACCCCAAATGAAGCAAGAAAACCACGAAATGAGTTCAATGTAAAGTTAAATATATCAACAAAAGCAGTCAAGAAAAGAGTTTATCCTGATTTAGAAGTCAATGATAAAGTTAAACTGGCAAGGAAAAAAGGAATTACGGAGAAACAACAGACATCTCACTGGTTAAAAGAAATATTTACAATTACAAAGATTGAAAAGAAGATGGGACAAACCTATTATCATCTAGAAGGCAGAAACCAACCATATTTAAGGCATGAATTGTTAAAAGTATAATTTGTATAATAAAAAACCTATTATAGGATTTATACATAAAGAAATAATACCTATAGATATTAGATATATGAGTTTCGGAAAACTTACTTATGATAACACCTTCAATAAGCCATTTTTTTGGGTAGATGAGTTTTTACTCAACAATTATGTGGCATCATCTAATCACAGAGCAAAAAAACTTCAAATGTATCAGAGATACAAAGATTATGCCAAAAAACATAGCAAGGGTAAATTAACATTCGGAGAATTCCACAATGAAATAATCAAACAACCAAACATTAACTGTATAACAGTAAAGGGAGAAGAATACTACACAAATTGTCTTTATGAACCTACTGACCCAAGCGATGATGACTTCTACAGATACGAAAATTCTATAACATCAACTAATAGATAATATAATATTCTACAAAAAATACCATAAACAATTCTACATAAATTACCTTATACAATACTTACTATTATATAAGGTAATAGATTTTTTCTGTTCTGTTTTTTGGGGTGCTGTTTGGGGTTAGGGTCTGCTTTTGTTTCTGTGTATGCTTGTATGTATGTTTGTGAGTATTTTTGTGAGTATTGCTTCTGCTTTGTTTTATGTATATGCTTGTATGTAATTTTGTGAGTATTGCTTCTGCTTTGTTTTATGTATATGCTTGTATGCTGGGGTGTATGTATGTGTGTGAGTTGGGCGGGTCTTTTGCTAGGGGCTCCTCTTCTCTAGCTATATATATTCTTGTGAAAGTAAAAAAAACACATATCGCACATAAAAATGGAAAAAACATATTTGAAAATGTACATGTGATTATGCGTGTATGTGTGTGCATTTGAATCTGCACCGCAACATAGTACTGTACGGCAAAAGCTGGCCTCATGAGAGTGTCCAGCTGACGGTCTGCCAGGACTGCTGACAGAGCTCCGATACATGCAATGACCTGCCAAGGCTCAAGCCATTCGCGACAGCCTGTGACCCACGAAAAACTATTGCTCCGCCAGCCCAGCCACACTAGGCTTTGGTTTGAGAGGAGTAAGACTACCACTACCGGGAAGTGTAAAGTTGTAGGATCTGAGAAACTCCGGCATTTCGTTGCAAGCCTGACCAAATGTCTGTTTTGTCCTCGTGTTTGCCACAAGAGTTTTGAGAATATCCCACGGGTTGCACAACCCTTGCTTGGTGACGTGGATCCTGCTACAACAAAGTTGAACAGTAGCATGCAAATCAGTATCATCCTTCAACAACGGCGAGAAGTTCCGCATATGGCATAAGCGTATATTGCGCCTTGCGGTCTGTCCCCAACTATGTTCAGGCGCCAATCAAATTTGCCCCTGTCCTGCTGTCTAAAACCAGAAACCTTGTTTGGGCATTTCGGCACCTGTAGAAGGAGTTCTGCCTACCTGTTGTCTTTTGTTTCCAGCATCTTAGCAATTTCTGCCTAACAAAGGAGCCTTTTGATAACCACCTCCAAATGCAGAAGCTACAGCACTGACGACAACGAAAATGAAAATGAAAACCACTACCACCACCATCATCACCACCACCACCGCCACCACGGCCAGCAACAGCAACAACTGCAACTGCAACAACAACAACAACAACAACAACAACAACAACAACAACAACAACCACAACGACGACCACAACGACAACGACAACAGCAACGACAACGACAACGACAACAACAACAACGACAACGACAACGACNCAACAACCACAACCACAACCACAACCACAACCACAACCACAACCACAACCACAACCACAACCACAACCACAACCACAACCACCACAACCACAACCATCACAACCACAACCACAACCATCATCACCACAACCACAAGCACAACCACAACCACAACGACGACGACCACGACCACGACCACGACCACGACGACGACGATGAGAACGAGGGCAACGACTACGATTACGACTACGACAACAACCACAACAACCACAACAACCATAACCACAACATCATCGACAACAAAAACAAGAAGGATGAGGATAAGAACAAGAAGAGCTTCTCCACTCGTCATTCACAAGTCATTCGGAAAGATGCAATTCTTGATAGCTGCCCAACTCAGCAGAGTGGAAAGCAGATCCTCTTTTGCTACTTTGCCAGTAAGAATTCCACATCCAACAGAAGTGGGAGCCGCGTTAAAAAGCAATGAAGCTGAAGCTCACCTTTTTGCGAAGAGATGTCTTGTGCTGCTTCGGTTTCAGCAAGTTCAACAAGGAAGTGGCCATGTTGTCCTGGGTCAACAACATTATCGGTGACAACAAAAGAGCCAATTACAGCAATGCAAACCTTCAAACCGTCAGTCCTGGTCTGACCACTGCATGATTCGGTTGTCGCCTTGGCCGACAAACAAGCAAGCTGAGGGGGGACACTGGAAGTGCTTGCTCCTCCAAAGCAAATGCACCAATATTCTTTCACATTGTACTGCGCTTCAGAAGCCTGGACTCCTTCTTGTGAAAGCTTCTTAGAAACCTGCGCTACTGAAACAACTATACGTAAACAGTACTTCTGTGCCACGAGCTTGCATTCAGGCAATGACTTATGAACAAACAAATCAGTACGCCTCACAACAATCCACACCTTTAAGTGGATAATCGGGAGGCAGAAAAGATTTGGTCACTTTCACACATACACAATTTTATATCCGTAGCAAGATGTGTATACTGTGTATATATATATATATCATATCATATATGCATATACAGTATTGTATGTGCAAGCAATAACTATACTGCAAATGAATGGCCTGTCAAGAACACCGCAAACAGCATCAATTGACGCTTCACTATGTTTCGGTCCCGAAAAGGAGGACCTTTGCCGGCCAGCGAATGTCCGTTATGGAAATACCAACCACACCTGGACGACAAATGTTAAAATCAGCTTTACTCTTGTGACCAGTTTCCTCGTCGATAACGCTTTTGTTGGTTTCAAGCCTTCTGAAATGCAGAAGTGCAAACAATTGCCACATGTCCATAGCTAGCATCATGTGACATCATGTGACAACCCGTGACATCGTGTGACATCACGTGACATCGTGTGACATCACCTGAGATTATGTGACATGGTGCTTGGGTACCGGTTTGTGGGTGTGGTTTTACTGGCATTTTCACATTTGCAGCACAGTCTCCTAGCTAATTCCAAGCCTATCCAAGCCCTCCCTTATCAACCAGCAGAGATTGACGGTATGTCACTCTTGTCAGGCCCATCTTGATACATATCTCAACAGAGCCACTTGGAAGCAGCAAGGCAAGCATTCTCAATGATACCCTAGGTATTATCCCATGCAGCACTGATTTTTTCTTGAAATCCATATTTCCAAGGACTTATCTAGGTACTTTCTTCTATGACCCGGCACGCTCGTTTTCATGACTCCCAGCATTCTGGTTTCCTGACTTCTGGAATCTCGAGCTTGAAGCTGTTCATGAAACTTGAAACCTTTTTCTTAGACTCCTCGTTTATCCTTTTTGGATTGAGATTGCATTTTGTCTTTGACATTGCTCACTGCTGAAACATTCAAACCTCTTCACAACGCACGTCACACATGCACTCCTTCAAAGTGCTTAAACCTTTCGACCTATCTTGAACTCACATCAACTTGGAAGAGGCGAATCAACACTTGCATGACCGTTCATATTGCACACTTGGAAAGCAACGCAACACATTTGCAACACTGCCCACACTCAGCATGTCTTAATTAAAATAATTAAAGTGGAAAGTCATCGAAAGTGTAGTCTCTTATATACAATACACGCAATCACAAATTATCTTCCAGATTGTCAGCGCGATGACAAAAAGCATTCTAGCTCCAAGGTTTCAGCATATTGCTCTATGTAGAATTCTTGCCACAATAGTTGCAGCTGGTCTGATGTGTTTTCAATGTGCATTCTAACTCCGAAATGTGAAACAGAATGCAAGTGTGACAAGTGTGAGCCACCCGCCGAAACGGCCCAATAAGACTTGCACCAAATCGTTTCAGGAAGTCATGAAAGACGTCTGTGCATTCCTCTTTCACCTCGGAGTCTCATTCAGTTGAAGGTGTGTGACTCTTCCGGAGATGAAAATCCGCACCTCGAGGGAGGGGATAGACGTGATGCCATGCAACATCTTGGGCAAGACCTCAGTGATTCATAGTGATTCTATGAAATCATATGAAATCATACCGGGAACCCGGTATTGCTTCATATTGCTTCTTGCGATCACTGGATCAACAGGGCTGATCGCTGCAAGAGGCACGACTTCCTTTGGACCCGTGCATTCTGGCATGCAAGTGCACTGCATGTAGCTGGCCTCACGAGTAGCCATTGACAGACACGGAACAAAGGTGACTTTCTCGAGTATCTCCGCTACCGTTGCTAATTTAGTGAGGTCACTACCGGTCTAGGAACACTTGAGCCACATTCTGAAGCAAGATCTCTAATCAAAAAAAACTCTTGGCCAGGGTGATCCTCGAACCAAGATGAATGCCAAGCAGCAGCTCTGTGAGGAGACCCTTCAAACAGGTGGCATAAATATCTCGAACCTGCAATCCGAAACATGGTCAAGTGTAAGACACAAAGCCACTTGAAGACTTGAAGACAATCTACTGCGAAAGTTCTCAGCGGAAGTGAATCAGCTCAATTGGCCAGTGCAGTCAAAACAATTGCCAATCCAGCTTGCACCTCTGCCTTGCCATCTAGAACTTGCTGACTCAGTTTTGCTAGCACCTTGAAAGACACACTTTTGAGGCATAAATTCAATGCGTCTAACTGGTCTGGCTTTAAGAAGACAGGTGATCTGGTTTGTGTAGTTTCATAACAAGCTTAGGCCCAGCCTCACCAATCTGTTGCTCTTGGAACTTGCACACAATCTTTGCCAGGCATTTCACCTCTGAGGCACCGTTATGTGTAGCTCATCAGATGTATATATTGAGCCAAAGAATCTGAGTGAAGTTGGCAGAAAAACTGTCGTCATGCGAACGAGTTTCTGCATTTCCCTGGACATCAATGCTTTGATCCTCGGCTCCCAGGTGGCAGCGAACATGATTCGCTTCGAAAGCATTGCCTCACCGTCGTGCCTCCAATTGCTTCACGAAAGCTTGGCACACTCTTTTCTGCAAATGAACATCAAGAACCTGTCGCATCAAGTCATCAAGTTAAGCTCATCTAACCTTAATTCATGTCTAACAAAAGTAATACAAGTACTAAGTAACACAAGCTCCTCAGAGCTATTCATAACTGCGTCAAGTATGAAAAATATCAAAACGTTTCTAGTCTACAGTATATAAATATACTGTATGATGTAGTGTAGGAATCGTGCATCCATGCAGCTGTGCACCTTTGCATCCACGTATGCATTAGTCGACTTCCCTACAATGCCAGCTCATCACACATTCGCAGTTATCAATGTTGATGCCCAAAGCTAGGATGTCTCCTAGAAAAATATGGTATTTGATAAAACAAATAATTTGGGTGTATCCCTGTTGCACAAACACTGGAAAATGAAGATTGAAAACGGACCTTTACTAAAAAATGAAGGGATTATTGTTTATACAACTGTTGGTGGGAGTCAGATAGTACATCATACATTTACAACTCCACAGAGTTCATGTAGAAAGGGTTGGAGAGAGGAGAAATGCGCGCGAGTCAAGGAATATGACTGAATATTAGTTGCACCTGGTTGGACATGGTGACCTCTTGCGTCAAATCCGATGCTGCCATAAATCGTTTGTCCTCGACACGCTCAAGTTTGTGCATGGGGAGGCACAAACAACAAGAGCCCCTCTCTGCTGATGGTCTTCCCATTCCCAGATTTCGCTGCTGTGGTTTCATCAAAACACCCACCACTAAAACACCAATCACACCTAGGATTTTAGGCGTTTCCTTCTGTATCCCTATCCTGCCTTATCCCAGTTCTCCATGTCTTCCAGGAGCTGCGAGACGCTTGACAAATTCATTGTCATTTGAGGTGCTGCTTCGCACCGCCTGGACGCCACATAATATGTTCGGTCAAACGTCCGAATCAAAGCAACTGCGACATGGAATGTGCAGGAGCCTCGCCCAATATTCGTTAAGAATCCATCCAGAACCTACTGCTTAATTTCAAGCCGAAATGTGCATATGCAGGGTGTGCATTTGCTCAAAACTCTACAGTTTACTCATAGCGAAGTGACTGCTCACTGGGCAGAATTTTGGATGGTCAAGCCTTCAAGCTCAGAAAGGAAAGGGGTAACATTCGGTAACATGTTCCATGTTGTCAAAAAACTGAAACCCGAAGCAAACCCAAAAATGATCACTTTCAAAAGATCGATTGTTCTTGCCATTCCAGTTTTTTCCTGACCAAAAGAAATGAAGTCACCCTCAAAAAAAGGTTTGTTGAACAGTGGCGCCAAAACTTGAACAGAAACGAGGTTTTGCATGTTGTTGTTGACTGTCGGTTGTTAATTTTTTTTGCACCCTTGTTAAACTTGCATTGATCACATGCGAGCAACGAAAAAACAGCACAATTGCGACAAAACCGAGAACAACGTACAAATTCAATCCACTACCAATTTTTTTCCGCGGAAAGTTTGCATAATCAATCACGTTGTGTTACCCTTACAGGGGGTCCGGGGCTCAATCCTACATTAAATTAGTGTATGGGAACGACGGGTGCAGAACTGTCACTTGAAGCAATTCTTCGTACGGAACCCAAAGGGTTCCTGACCTTTAAAATCCAGGTTCGGTTAAATACATGTTTTTCCATTTTTACTGCTGTATGTGATTCAGGGGTGGAGTCTGTAAGGGTTTGGTTTCATACATTTTCTGTTTTGTATGAGAATTAGGGGGGTGTTTCTTGAGCAAAGGCGCATTGCTTTGTGAATTGTTCATGATTTCACTGTAGTACCGCACGAGGCAATGGCAAAATTTCAAAAATAGGAAACCTATAGGACAGATTGGTTGTTGTGAGTCACGGATGGCAGAGCAAAAACACTGATGGATCGAACTGTCTAACTGCCTCACTGATTGACTGACTAATCGCCAAATTGGCTGACTAACTGACTAATTGAATAATTCAATAACTGACTAAAAGACCAAGTGACTAACCGACTACCTGAGGAACTGACCAACTGACAACTCTCTAATTGACAAAGTGACACATTGAGTAACTGTCTAACTCACTAACCAACCAACGGACCAACTGACCAACTAACCGACTGACCAACTGACTAACTGCCGAACTGACTGACTAACTCAAGAACTGACCAACTGACCAAGTAACTCATTGACTAACCGACTAACTGTCTAACTCACCAACTGACCAACTGACCGGCCGGCTGACGAACTGACCCACTGACTAACTGACTATCTGGCTACCTGGCAAACTGACCAAATGACTATCTAACCAACTGATTCACTGAGCACCTATCTAACTGATTTTCTCCACTTCCTGGGGTCAACAGCACCCGGCAGGTTCGCCGTGTGTTCCATGGCAAAAAATGGACAAAAAAACCACACTAGCAGCAGGCCGACAAGCCACACTAATCTAACACGAATGTAAAACGATTAGTTAAGTGTTAAAAAATCGTTCAAACATGTTGTTGAGATGTCGATTGGTAATATTCGGCAACTCTCCCTT
This sequence comes from Breviolum minutum Mf 1.05b.01, assembly GCA_000507305.1. Taxonomy (NCBI): domain Eukaryota; class Dinophyceae; order Suessiales; family Symbiodiniaceae; genus Breviolum; species Breviolum minutum. Next base: position 45,168 of record DF242226.1, on the reverse strand, counting down.
CGAAAAATCTACACGTATCTGGAAAACCATCACCAAGTATCTCACTGTAACATTGATAGGAACGTCTAAATTTGCGCATTTCTCTTCTGGAACGGGAAAGGGCCAAACCCGCCAAGTAAACACAAAATCAAAACATCTCAACCCAACCTTACTGACTTTGAAATCCCATGATTTGTTCTTGGAAAACTGACTAACTGACGAGCTGTCTCATTGACTGATCAACTAACTGACGAACTGACTACGTGTCTCATTGACTGACGGACAAACCTATCAATCTATCTATCTACCTTTCTGACTATCTTTCTGACTATCTATCTACCTATCTATCTATCTATCTATTTACCCATCTATCTATCTATCTGTCTACCTATCTATCTATCTATCTATCTATCTATCTATCTATCTGGCTATCTATCTATCTACCTATCTATCTATCTATCTATCCATCTATCTATCTATCTGTCTGTCTATCTATCTATCTATCTATCTATCTATCTGTCTATCTATCTATCTATGTTTTTTCTTGCTCTATCTATCTATCTTTTCTCTTTCTCTACCTATCTTTCTCCCTATTTTTTTCTCCCTATCTTTCTGACTATCTTTCTGATTATCTATCTATCTACCTACCTANAGTAGTGTAGATAGGGGACTATCGTTATAACTTCGTATAAGTGTATGCTATACGAAGTATTACGTCTACCTATCCATCTACCCATCTGTTGTCAAACTATCTATTCATCTGCGTAGCCACTTAGTTATGTATCTTTCGCGCTATCCATCTTCTTTGCTTATCTGATCTCACAAGAAATGCTGTCAATGGCAAAGCAAACAAAAGCGAAATCAAACAAATTCGAAAACAAAATAAAATGGCAAAATCAAACAGTTCTTTCCCCCCCTAAAATCTTGAGACAACTCTTGATTCGTGGATTCATCCTTTCGGTGACTAAAGTCTTCCACAAGATTCACAACAGCTCTTCATTGAGGAGCAGGCGAAAATGCAAAAAACAGGATGTCCTCAACCAAACAAAAACAAACAAACACAACCCCAACAAACACAAACCAAAAACAGAACACAGACACCAAGAAGAGGTGCAACCAATGAGCGTCAGTCGGATCTCTTGTCCTTGGTTGGATGACTGAAACTTTGATAGTTATCACGTCTTCAGGATAATGATTGAAGAGTGTTGCAACTTATATGAGTTTTAGTGGCATTGAGCAAGTCTCCGATCGCTGTGATGGAGATAGAGAACCAGATCCTAGCATGGGTCACGCAGTTCCATGTGATCGAGAGAAGTGGTCGGACAAAAGTCCAATGCCTGTTTCAGGCACTTCAGCTTCTATCCTTCAAAAGATGAATGCATGGATGGACCCAAACACAGTTCCTACCTGGGCTTCCCAATACTTTTGTAGCCATCGCTCTGAATGACAAAGAGACTGAATCCTTTGACAAGGAAACATCTCTTCTCACTTGGGACAGTGCCTTCTGGAGCAAAGCGTCTAGATATTGACATTATTGGCAGGTGAAGACGTTGTGAGAGCCGGGGATAACAGGTTGCCGTGAGAGTCTGAGCTTGTTTCACCTTTCACACCCCGACTGGTCAGGGACTGGTTGAAGTCTTTCTTTGTATTTAGGGGGGTTCGCGTTTGGTTCTTGCCTTGTCCTGATCTGTCATTCAGACGCGAACAATGACAATTTAAGCACTTTTTTTTTGCTCCACGCTGCTAAGGTGCGATCTTCTTGCGAAGAAGGTCCCGGGCAGAACGCCGTACAGTCTGCATATCATAATCCGAAATTGGACGTAACTGAATTGAAGCAAAACAGAACATCAAAATTCGTTCAGGCCAAAAATTGCAAAAAACAAATTAAGAACAACAAATTAGACCGACGCCGTAGGTGGCAAAAGTCGGTGGGTCAAAAATTGGTGCAAGGCGAGAATAGGAAAGAACGGGTAGCTAACAGGGAGCTTTGCCGGTGACAGAGGAGCTTAAAAAAGCAGTCAACCGGGGCGAGCCTGTAGCGAGGAACCCGTAGGTAAGGAATCTCAATGGTGGAAGGAGCAGATCAAAAGATAGCACCGTGACCCCGTTAAGAAACCAGTTCCTAGTGGCCTTGATCGTCCAGTGAAACAGCAAGGTCTAACGCATGCCTGTTGATTGGAGAGCGCGAGGCAACTTGACCAACCCAGGGCTTTGTGAAACCGAGTGAAACAAAAGACGAGAGCATGCAGCGAGCCGAATCTCAGAATCCTCTCAGATGTTCTTCTCCAGCCGAGGCCCCGCCAGACCACTGTAGAAAAGTTGTCCATGAGGTGGGAAGCCAGAGACACAGTCAGTGGCACCCAGTGAGTTGGCAGCGCGAAAATGATCTCCAGTGCATGCAGTATCCGCCCAAGAGGAACTTGGGAGAAATGAGCAGCACATGGAGGAAATTGATGGGAGAAGAGAGAGTAGTGCCTTCAAGAAGCAACCCAGACGCTCTTCGAAAGAAGAGAGAAGGGGGGGCTGAAGAAGGTACCAAACTCTCTTCAAGCACCAGGGTGACTTGTCGATCACGAAAGTAGGAGGCTGTTTGTGTATAAGAGCAACATCAAGGATGAGGAAGAAAATTAGGAACCCAACCAGCAAGGAGTCCAGTGGACGTCGTGAGAAGGCCAAAAGAAGCCTTCCTGATGGGGCCCTAGTTTTCTTCAACAAACTTGGATAGAGCAGGTCACTTTGGACCGTTCCATGGCAGCAACCGGCGGAGAAGCGGCAAGCAGAGGATCACTTTGGATCTGAATCACTTTGGATTCCGCGGGCGGGGCGGCCAGAGAGGGGGAGAGAATGAGGAGAAGAAGGAAGCAAAGGGGAAGTGAAAAGAGGATATTCTCGCGCCAGGGCCAACCTCAATGGTGGTGAGCTGGATTGCGAAAACACCTGGGGCACTCACAAGGGTAGTCATAAGGAGGTGGTTCTAAGCCAGGGCCAACCTAAATGGTGGAGAGCTGGACAAAGAACCTTCTCTCCACA
>DF242226.1:12061-42085 GCA_000507305.1 Breviolum minutum Mf 1.05b.01 | reverse complement strand
CCTAAATGGCGGCGAGCGGGGTCAAGAGCAGGTCAGACAAGCGAAGAGGCAAAAGGAGGAGGTCGAAGATCGTCCCAGGACCAACCTAAATGGTGGCGAGCTGGTTCAGTCAACCTTTTTGGTCCTTACCTTTGCCTTTGCCCTTGCCTTTATGTCCACCTTTGTCCTTGCCCTTATTCTTGCCTTTCTTTCCCCCTTTAGGGGCAAAGTCTTGACCTTTTTGGGGTGCAACCGTGAAAAAAGGAGTATCTTGGTCCCGTGTGGATCATTTTTTTTGGAGCCTTTGGCTGGGCCTTTGCCTTTGCCCATGGTATCCTGAGTAGGGTTACTTGTCACAGGTCCACGGTGCGGGCGCGGCTGCGGTGGTGGAGGAAGGCGCAGGCGCGGGCGGTCTGGAGGAGGAGTACGACTACGTTCGGTATCCGGTATGCGCGGGGAAGGTGGCGGAGTGTTCCCCAACGGGGCAGGAGCTAGCGGAGCACTGGTAATGGTACTGGAAGCGGCGGGGTGCGGAAGGCGAGCTAAGGTTTGCTTGGGGCGCTTCATTCTACGGCACGCCGTGGCGGCGACATCCAGTTCCTTGTCATTTTCCGCCTGCTTGCCGATAAGGAGGGCTTCGAATTGTTGGATTGTGAGTTCGCTACAAAAGTAGCGCATTAGGATGGAAGGGAGAGCAATCTGGCGGTTGCCTGGAGGTCCTTGCGATCATAGATGCGGGGCGCACCGGAGAGAAGCCATGCTTTGATGGATTCGGGGATGTGCAACCCAAGAGTTTGAGCCCGAACGGGGCCATATTGGGTAACATGATCAGGCAAGGAGAGGAAGTCAGGGTTAGGGAGAAGTGTGGTGGCTTCGTGTTGGTAGTCGAAGGGGTAAGCATAGCGCACCGCCCCTTCAAGGGCATGTGCACCGCTTGGGCCATACCCTTTCGGAACTGCAGAAAATCGGCGAGTAGTGCCTGCTTCAGCGGGCGCTGGCAGCGTGAATTTGAGGGTCCAAGTGACACGATTTTTACTGGACCGTGTCTGTGTATTGGCAAGGAGCGGGATGGTGTAGGGAGCAAGGCTACCTTCAGCAGCGCGACGGCGAGCATTTGCGATCTGTTCAGCTTGGTGTTTAATAACGGCTGGAGGGGTTAAGAGGGAGCTCTGGTTGATCCGGAGAGTGTGAGGTTCATCTTGCATAGAAACATCGTCAGCGGAGCTGAGTGAGGAAGACACCTTGGTACGGTGTTGAGAGAGGACATAGGCGCCAAGCGCCGGCGGAAGAAATACCACGAGGTGGGTAACCTTCATACACGTTTCGGCACTCCCTGTGGTCCAATGGCAGATCTGATTGCCTAGCAGTCGATCAGAACCATGGGAGATGGCGAATCTGGTGCAAGCATACGTGGCGTATTGAAAGCGGCGGCCTTTCCCCCGGGCTTGAAAGTCGAGGATAAGGAGAGTTTCCAAGACGTCCTTGGACATAGGGCGGAGGCTGCCATGTGACAAGACACAAAATTTGTTGGTGGCGATCACGTTTTGTGTAGTGGGATTAAAGTTGCCTGGCACATCCCGGCCGTCGTAGGAGAGTTTGCAGGCGCACCCAGCCAAGGGGAGATTTAGGAATGTCAGAGCCTGCGAGAAACGTGGCAAGTTTCAGTGAGTGGTACAGGACGGCGGCGGAGGACAGTTTTGTAGCTTGTGTCGGCGGTGGAGAGCAGTCCTTGCAAAAATTCTTGGGCCTTGGAGGGTTCCGAACGTAGGAGTGGATCAACGACTTCAGTAGAAAAGGAAGCTAGGGTGTCTGGGTTGGCCAAAACTGATAGATGCTCTTCGGCGAAGTCATGGAGAGCATGAGCGCAATAGGCTGGAAGCCAGTGTGCAGGATTGGCATTATGCAGAGAATCCTCGGTGGTGAGGGCTTCGAGTCCTTGCTGATAGAGAGTCTTGCTGTCGGCAGGTAGCCAAGGTGGAACTGGATTTCGTTGCTCACGGGTGGCAAGGGCCACCGGAAGAACTGCAGGTGATTCCTGAGGCCACCGGATCATCTGCTGAGGCAAGGCAATGTCATCAGGGTCACGCAAGCCCGAAAAGAGGGGATGAGTGTGCCCCGTATTAAAGGAAGCGTTGGCAAAGAAGTATGTGCCTGAGACAGGCCGGAGGGTATATCCCGCAGGATTGGTGGATAGAATGGAGGTAGACCCTCGTCCAGCTGGAAAGGGGAAAAGAACCATGGGATACTGAGCCTGCAGAACGAGTCCATCTCGCGCAAAGCTAATGGTGGCGCTTGGATGATTAGGGAGAGAACCCTTCCACTCAAAGGCGGAGGCGTCAAGCTGATGAACGTTGCTCGACGGGACAACTCCGGTACGGAGGGAGAGAGTGAAGTAGAATGTGTGTTTAGCGTAACATACGGCTATAGCTAATGGGAGGCAGTGCCATGTTCCATACCATGAGATTTGGTGTGCGATTTGCCAAGTTTCGGCAGTGAAGATGCTCGATGTGCCTTCATGGGTAACGTCAGCTCGCGTGATGAAGGCTCCCAATTTGGGAATGTTAATGGGAGAGGCACCAATGCTAAACATGCCATGACGGAAGGCGCAAAGAGTACGGAGGGAATGCAGAGAAGAAGTAATAAAACGGTCGGTACTGGGAAGGAGGAGGACGCATAGACCCTTACTGCGGGTGAGAACGACTAAGTTGCGGGCTTGTGCTTCCTTGGTTTTGGTGAGGAAGTCCGAGATTTTACAGGAGACGAAGACGGAGGCAACCCCACCAATGCCGATAGCCTTGACCGTGTTGGAGATGGTGCAGTAGGAGGAGAAACCCTTGGGAAAGTCAAGGGCGATCTGGACAATTGTTTCAATGGTGGCCCGCCGCTCCAGTTCTTGATGGAGAGTGGGATCGTTGCTGATTTTGGTGTGGATCTCACGGAAAGTAACGTTCTCAAGGTGAGGAGTGTACGGTTTGCCTTTGTGATCGGTGCGTGTAAATTCTGCGAGAGTAGTGGGGAGAAGTTGCTGCTTGTAGATCATAACGAGGTAAAATTCGTACAGAGAAGGAGGAAGGTTGTCGGGAGGGAGGCCAACAGCATCAAGGATATCATCAACTGTATCGTTGTGCGGTGTGAGGATGAGCAGCTTGGAGCTTTCTTGATTGCGGCGGACCTGCCGGGCCACGTAGTAGGACAGAGTCGCAGTCACCTTGATGATATTGGCGACGTCATCTGGAGGAAGTTTGTTGCTCCCCGGTGACAAGCGGGGAGACCAATGGAGAAGACGGTACCCTGAGCAATGGTAAGATGTATTTTGAAGGTCTACTGGGAGTTTGGTCGCCATTTGGTCAGGGAGTGGATCTTCATAATGACCAAAGGCCACAGTCTGTCCCGAGGAGTGTTGAAGATGAGGATAATGCATGGCCACCTGGGTGAAGTAAGTGTCCGCGGCACATCGGAGAGAATGTGGAAGGATGAGGTGTAAGGTGACACCGGCAGTGGGTACCATTCCTTCGGCTTCCCAAACAGTAGCGGGCAAGCAAGAGAGGGGCAAGCTAGAGTCGCAGAGATATTGGAGAATGTCGAACGGAGAATCTCGATCAGAAGGGAGGTTGGAGACCTGAGCGGTACGGAGAGCCTTGAACAAAGAGAAAACCATGGAGGAGGGGAGGTGTGGTTTGGAGCCTCCCAAGAACCCGATGGCCTTATGCGCCAATTGGTCAACCAAAGCTTCTTGAAGTTTTTCGCCGCCAGTACCGGCCTTGGTTTGTTCCTGATCCCCGGTAAGACATTGTAAGCAGCTACATGGCAAGTTGGCCCCGATCACGGTGAACCCTGCCTTCCCACCTTGTTGAGATTCGTCGTTGAAGGCCAGGCGAACCTTTTTGATAAAAGCGGAGAGATGAGAGTAGGAGTGGCAAAGTTGACGAAGTAGGCCCCCTTGGGTGATGAGGACACAGCGGAGAGGAGAATTTTCCTGAAATAGGTTGGCTCGATCTTCTTGGCCGTAGTCGATCGGGGTAGAGACCGGAATGTTTTCAGCGAGAAGCCGAGCGTATTGGGCGCGAACTGGGTCGGATGCGTCACTTAGGAGGTCACAGATGGTATCGGCAGCGGTATAGAGTGGGAGATTTGGTTCGGCGGTGAGGAGAGTTGGAATGCCCAAAACGGAAGTAGCGACGACGAGCATCATGGAGGCGCAATAGGTTTTGCCTGAGCCAAAGATGCCTTGAAGACAGAGGGTGGTGAAACCGCCGCGCAGGCCCCATAGGGTCGAGAGAAGAAGGGTGATGAAATGTCCGTCTTATGCAAGCAAGGCGATCAAAAACTTCGCGATAAACCGTCGTCCAAGGGAGGTGAGGAGTTGATAGATTTCAGGATGGTGCGTAGATAGGCCTTTGCAGAGATCAGAGGTGAAATCCGGGATCTCCCAATTGAGCGGCCAATCATAAGTTGTTTCGATATCACCGTCTGTTTTCTTGGTGCCTGGGCGCATACCTTTGTCGAGAATGGAAACAATGGCCTCGAGAGTGTAATGGCAACCAGATTCACCCTGGAGGTGGTTAGTGACCTTGTTACGAACGGATGGTGGAGTGAAAAAAGGGAGGGCCCGCAGTAGAGAGAGCAAGGGCGCCAGGTTCAAGGGGGCCAATGGAGGACCCGGAATGAGAGCGCCGTTTAACGGGGCATCAGTATATGGCCAGCCTAGAGTTTTAGGGAGGCGGTAGAACGGGACGCGGACGAGATGTTGGAAAAGGCCTGGAAAGGCCCCTTACCCCCAGGAATCTGGACAGAGTTGTGGAGAAGGAACGGCAAAACAATGCCCACGATTTGCGTGACCTGTGCGGCACTAGGATCGCCGACCTGATCCGGGTTTTCAAGGACAACCCGGCCTGAAAGTGCTACCGTAGTAATGTAAAGGGCGAAGGAGAAGTATCCACAGTCTGCTGGATAATCATCAGTGGCAGGTAAGACAAATTGGATGAAATTACCGGAATGGATGCCGAATTGATGTTGCCCTGTTGGACCCCGACGAAAACAGGCCCATGGGACAGCGTCACAGCGGAGGTCAACAACTGCCATGTGAGGAGCGACCTTACGGGTGATCCAAACATGAAAAGATGGAGGTTCGGGCGGAGGGTCGGGGGTGCCCGGAGGCCACTAGAAATGTCGTTTAAGAGGAGGAGGCACAAAAGGAGCGGGAGGATCATTGTCCCTGCGGACCGGCGGTGAAATACACATACTACTAAGCAGCTGGGAGTGGAGGAAGTCCAACGCTTGAGGTAAAGGGAGGTTCATGAGAGCCTGTCGCAGGCAATCTTCCAAGGCATGAACGTCTTCCTGTGAGAAGCCCAGATTTTTAAGGGCCGGGACGCGGAGGAGTTGCAGAAAAGTANCGTTTAAGAGGAGGAGGCACAAAAGGAGCGGGAGGATCATTGTCCCTGCGGACCGGCGGTGAAATACACATACTACTAAGCAGCTGGGAGTGGAGGAAGTCCAACGCTTGAGGTAAAGGGAGGTTCATGAGAGCCTGTCGCAGGCAATCTTCCAAGGCATGAACGTCTTCCTGTGAGAAGCCCAGATTTTTAAGGGCCGGGACGCGGAGGAGTTGCAGAAAAGTACGGGAGTAGAAGGCTTCAGGACTTTCATGAATCTCCATAGTGGTATGGAGCATGGGGATGATGTCACCATTGGGTTCGCGGTGGCAGCCACGTAGAAGAACCGGAGTGAGGGCGTCAACAGCGGCACCAAAATGCAACGGAGGGACAATACCCATATAAGAAAAGAGTCCGAGAAGGAGGTCAAGTAGATCAGGGCAGTACGTGGCACCAAGAGTGCCTTCGCGAGCCTCCAGTTGTTCATACGTAAGAGGGGCGAGGAAGCTGGCAAAGAAGGTGGCAGCCGAGAAATATTTGAGAGTGGGAACAACCTTTTCATAGTTGTGACGATAGTCGCCGAAGTGAGACCAAGGTTGAAAAGGTATTTGGTTATGGAGTTCAGCATAGGCGCGTTTTGCATCAACGCCATCGTGCAGGGTCAGCACTGCCACTCCGCGGTTATAGAGGTAATTCAGGAGGATTTCATTAAGACTCCATGGAGAAATACGATCGTGGACGTGCTGGACGATGCGGAGGGAGTGAGTGAAGCTGGACTCGTCATAAACATGCCCTTTTGCAGCGGAATCATTGGCGAGCTCAAGTTGCAGAGAATGGGCTGTGTAATAGACGTCCAGGAGTTCTTGAAAAATTTTCGGCGGCATGGCAATGCCCCCCAAACATGTGAGGACGCAGTCGAATTTACTATATTCAGCTCTTGAAGGAGGACGGTAGGCCAGCAGTGCTGCAACTGCAGCGCTGTAGGCCCCGGCACCAAAGCCTTCAAGAGCGTACATGGAGAAGATGTGTGTGTAGAGATTGTAGGCGAGTGTGTGGGGAGGTAATCGCCAGGCGTGCAGCCCAGCATGGTAGTGTGAGCATAGCTCTTTATAGGAGGCTAAGATTGGGTCAATGGTGGAGCGTGGAATGGCGTCCGCGGTGTATCCAACCCAATATTCCATAGTACTGTAAAATACCGAGGCCAGAGATTCATACTGAGGAACATGGGAAAAATATGAGTTCCAAACAGCCCCCTGCCTGTCGGCTGACTCTTGGTGAATGTCGCGGTAGCCCAGAGTAGGGCCGTGAGACTGGGCACGATCTCCGGCACGGCCACAACAAATTGTAATGCCGTGGTGAGGAGAGAAGTTAGAATCGACATCGGGGAGCCACGGGAAGAATTGTCGGGCCAGCTGATGGTGTTATTAGGTGTTGCAAGGAGAGTGGCGGCCGGGGGCCAGTTTTCCAATGCTAAAAGATCGCTGAGAAAAGACTCAGGAAGCGCTTCAGGTGTGACAGGAAGGTTAGCGAAGGAAACTTTATCGTGAATGTCGGGAGAAAAGACGAAGTGATATTACTTGGCACCATATCCTCCAAAGTCCGCTCCGTGCGCACGATTGTTGGTGTGGACTTGTAGGTCATCAGTACGCCGAAAATACGGAGTTTGGGAGGAGTTTAGATAAACGCGCGCATGGGGGCCGAGAGCCCAGGCTTGTTGAAAAATGCCAGAGACATAAAGGTCAGTGCCAGGGCCCAAGGCAGCCCCCCAAGGTCACGAAGAACGGAGGGGGAGGACAGTCTTCTTCGGTTACTGCGTAAAGCCAAGCGACCGGGAAAGGGCGCAAGGCGGCTTTGGAGGTGGTGAGAGGGAGAATAAATAAACCGTCCCCTGGGGAGACAGACAAGAAGGAGGGATGTATGGTGCTGAGAATAGTCAAAAGACCACCTGGACGCACCGACAGGTTTGGGAGAGCCGCGTTGGGTTCACCATTTGTGGTAAAACAAGTGTACACCAGAAAGTCGGCGACGGCAAAAGTCATGGCAATGAAATCGGTTTCATTTTCAGGTACGCCCTCTGCGCCGCCGCCACCACCTACAAGTGCTCCGGACGACATGGCGATTGACCCGCCTGACACCGGGGCAGATATTCCCATGTCTTCAGAAGCTGCTGGACCTGCCACCGGTATGGACGTTGACTCGGCTGATCCCACAGGGCCTCTTCCGTTAGGCGGCATCAAAATTCAGGCGCTGCGCCCTACTGTGCACCCTCCTCAACCACGACCTACCGGTACTCGTATCGAAAGACCTAGTTTCACTAGGCCTGCTCTCTTTCAGTTGTTCGCAGAGGCCTTTCGCCCTCTTCCTACCTTGTTCTCCCGCTTCGGGGACTTAACCACAAAATGGGGGAAACGGTATTCCGGTTGGGAAATCTTTACATGGCTTTTCCCTTCCATGGCATCCAAGGCGCCTGATCCCCTTCCTAATCCTGCAGACGCCACTCCCACTACTCCAGACACGCCCTTCCAGGCTTTGGTTGACCGCTTTGTCGATCTCGACAGCACTTTTGCAGATGCTCGTAAAATGAGTCAGCCCCAGATCGTCCCGGAATCCGTCGATCACCTTACCTTCCTTCCTGCTCCTTCTCCTTCGCCATTTAAGTTGCCTGCCTTGCTGGGGTTTCTCTCAGCGCGGATTGCTCCTACCTTAGCAGATTTGCGGGCCCAGGAGCTCTCTCCTCCGCCCTTCTTGACGTTGATCGTGGGCTCTCCTGCCCACCCGTTGGCAGGAAAGGCCCTCCATTCCCACTTGGTTGGCTGCTTTACCAACAATGAAACTCGGTATCACTTTACACTTTTCGTCCCTGTCGGCCCTGATCAATGCTTACCCGTTCCACTGGAATGGGCGCCTCTCTTTACGGCTTTGGCCACTATTTGCTTGTATCCCTTCCTCCCATTCTTGGTCTGCACGCCGGATTATACCCTCGGTACATTCTCTGCCGTGGATGATCTCACTGCTTGTTTTCCTCGCCCTGCTGCCTTCCACGCCTTCTCCTCTAACTCAAGCTTGGTTCGCCCGGATGTCTTTCTTCGCCTTCCTCCTGCGGCTAACTTTACGGGTCAACCGGTTGAAGGTCGCCCAGATTTTGTCTCCCACACGCCTGCTGCAGCTATGACAGCCCTCTTGGCTGCACGCAAGACCACCTACCAACACTGCCCCTCGTCTAGAGATTCGGTGGAAACAGGATCTCTTACAGCTGACCTGCATTTTGCCCTTTATTGTACGCCCTATTACGGTTACGTGGAAGAAAGATGTGAAGGAGCAGCGGCTTCCGGTAGGACAGTGGGAGTAGCCACAGTGGGGGCAGTGACTTCCTCCGAAGTATAAGCGGGAGGAGGAGGAAAAGACGGCGTAGCCATAGTAGCTGCCGGTACCCGTGATTTGGCAGCAGGGATGTTGGGAGGAGCCTTAGCGGAGGCGGCCCCCGAAACCGACATAGGAGGAAAATCTTTGTCAAAATCGGGGGCCAGGGGCTTGCGTTTAGAATAGACAATATATGGTATCCGTTGGCCACAATCCTTTTTAAGATTAGAGTCACTGAGTGGTGGGGACTTGCCTTGAGCAACTCGAAGGGCAAATTCCAGGGCGGTGGTAATCTGTCGAGTAACGTTATCAGGCGCCGCCGGAAGACCTCGTTGGTTGTTCCGTATGGGCTGAAGGAATGGAGTAAGCGGGCGCTCTTGAAAGAGCCGATCGAGGTGATTGGCAAACTTCCACCGGACGGTTTGGTTGCTATGAAAGATAGCAAGAGGGAGGGTTTTATGAAAGACAACGAAGTCCCTATTAGTGTCAAGTTTTTCAGAGACCTCCTCTTGAACATGTTCAGAAAGATCTTCAAAGACTGCGAAGTTATCACTGTGAGTGTTGATCTTACCTCCAGCGGAGAAGGTAGAGATAACTGGGTGATAAGGCCAAATGACTCGCCAAGTGCGGGCAGGATTATCCCGAGTCTCTCTAGTGAATTCCCATTGAGGGAGAGATGCGAGCAGGTCGGAGACATCGGTGGAGGCAGCATTATAGAGGGAAAGATTGTGGGGATCACGATCAAAGACGCTACCGAAGATAGCATAGTATCCCTCAGGTGGAAAAGGAACTTGTCGATTTGAGATAGTCACAGTGGTATAGGATACCTGATACCAGCTTTTAGCATCAGTTGGCCAAGTGTTAGAATCATCAGGATCATGCTGGAGAGATGGACTAGTCACCGTCTGGCAGTGGGGACTGACCTAAATGGCAGGAGGCCCAAAGCCAGTGTGGAGAAGAACAGCAATAAACAATAAAAGATGGATGAAGCAACCAAGGGGACTGGCCTAAATGGCAAGGAGCCCTTGGCAGCAGGTGGGAAGTAGAGAATGGAAAAAAGTGGGGGCTGACCTAAATGGCAGGGGGCCCACAATTTTTGAGAGAGTGCAAAATGAACAAGTCAACCTAGGAAGGAGGTTGAAAGAGAAGTGGTGAGGAGTGAATGAAGAACCCAGTCAGAGTGGGCGCCGGCGAGTGAGTCCAATCGGGGGCTGACCTAAATGGCAGGGAGCCCGAAAGGAAACGAGGAGAGCAGATAGATAAGGTGAAAAGTGGAGATTGAGGCCCTTGTAAAAAACAGGGGCGAAGGCCCAAAGGGCGGGATGGAGAGGAGACAGCAATCAAGTGAGAGCCGAAACCTCGGAGGAGATAAGGATGACCCCAGGGGTCGCCCTCAGAAGCAAAGACAATGGTGGGGAGGTAGGCCGCCCCGGCTAATGTTTGAGAAGCTGGAACAAGTAAAACTGCGGGGCCAAGATATGGATAAATCTGATACCTGCGATTTTCTGAGACATCTGCGACTAAAGCCGGAAAACAGTAAAGCAGTTACGGTGTCAAACTAAAAACACTGATTTGACATTACGAGGACCTGTGCAACGATATTTTAACAGAGATATGCTCAAGGCTAAAAGCCAAAAGACCAAGAAAGTTGGCCAAACCCTTGGAATGAGATAAGAGAACAACAGTCAGTATGGATCACACTCTATGTTGATTCAACCGCTTGAAAGACTGTAAAAAGATTTAGAACTTATGACATCAATCAAGACGATGCTGCAAATGTTAGATAATACCGCAAGACTGTCGGTATGTAAAGTCGAAACAAAATCATTTGACAGGCAAATAACCAGATGGTCGAGGTTCGGCAAATAACATGTGTGGACGGAGTCCACTACTGGGTCATGTACCAACACCCGCAACCTGCGTATAAATAAGTGCCATATAATCGTCTCCACGAACGACGGATAGTGGTAGCGATGAGGCGTAAGAAGGGGGCAGTTACTACGGGGTGAGCGAACCACAAACGGAGCCAAAGGCGTAGGTACGACCCACGAAACAAAAGGCAACCAGAGAATGCGCGCAACCCAGAAAATGAAGAGAAGACGTGATGAAAGGGGTTACATAGTAAACAACAAAAGAGTGGTAAAGGGGGCGAGGGCGCTCAAACGGGACGAGATAAAGGTATGCAAGCCAATTGTACCCACTTTTTTTTTCCCTTCCTCTAATCCTATGACTTCTGACGGGGCAATGGGACGTGGAGCCCGTGTAGTAATGGTGTTGCGCATCATCCGCTGAAATCCTCGGCGAGCTTCCACCTCAGATAACGGAGGATGGAGCGCAGGGGGTGGTATGGAGTGTAAAGGAGGGGGGTCAGGAGGAGGAGGGCCGGGAAGTTGAAATAGCTCCCAGGCCCTCTGATAGAGATCAGTACACGGCCGGGTTTTAATAATGAGAGGACGATCGCCCAAATGGAGGGCGGATGTAGCGTGTAGGTTAGCTGCAATAACTAAAGATGGTGGTGGAGGAGGGGCGAGCCAAATCCCATCATGAAGCCAAATAAGGCTAGCGGTGGAATGATGGGACAAAATATAAGAGGTAAAAGATTTGAGCCAGAGTGTCTCAGGATGTTCCATAGTATGAAAAAAGAGGTTCGCAGATGTAATAGAGGACAAGGTACGTGGCCCTAAGGAGGAGTTGAGAGCCGCAAGGAGGCGGGGTTTGGTTTGAGAGATCTGATGTAGAATTCCTCGAATAGGCTGAGAAGGCCAATATCCCTTACCACGGTAATATAAAAGAGTGGCTTCAAGAGAGGAGTTGAGAAGGATGGTGGGCAAGTCCTTAGGAGAAGTAGGATGGTGTTCAAGAAAGCGAGAATTAGAAGCGAGAAAATCTTCTTTAAGTAGGTTCCGAAGTTGATCAACAGAGGGAAGGGAGATGCCAAGGAGAGAGGAGGCGAAACGTTGAAAGAATTGGTAATGGGAACCAGTGATGTCAATTTCAACATGGGAGCGACCAAAAAGAAGGGCCCGGTAATGCCGAGAAAGTTTGGAAGCCCCAATAGCCAAAGGGTAAAGGCGTCCTCTCTGATCATCTGCAGTAGGGCGATAAAGGACAGAGATCGTAGTAATGGAGGAAGGGCCCTTTTGAAGGGCACGGAGATAGCGCTGGAGCGGGGGGAACTGAGCAGCTTTACGTGCTAGTTGAGGAAATGCTGAGATCGGAAAATCCGGAGATTCCTGAAAAGTAAATGCGGAGGATGGAGGAGAGAGTGCAAGTGGAGTAGGAGGCGAGTAGAGGGGAGAAAGGGAAGGGGGAAGTGGAAAAACAAATGGAGAAAGAGAGTAAGGCGACAGGTCGGGAGTGAGGGATTGTTTCGCATAATCCCGAGCGATACCTGCAAGGAAGTCCGCACACTTATTGAATTCCCTCGGAGTGTAACTCCAGATGATAGGGGGGAGAGAGAAAGCAAGCGCGTGCTGCGCTTCAGTGAGAAGTTTTTGGAGGTCAAGACGGCGAAGTTTACCAACAGAGTTCATGAAGTCAATGATAGGGCGGTTATCCCCTTTAATAAGGATACGAGATGGGCGGTGCTGTGGAAAGTGCCGGGCTGCCATAAGCACAGCGTGAGCCGCACCAACTGTTTCAGCGTAGGCGGCATCAGGACAAGGGAAGAGAGGCACTGCAAAGGTGTCAAGAAGAGTCAGACCTTGGGTGGTGTGTTTCCACAAAACAATTCCGGCACCACCAACGCGATGTTCGCGGAAGGCTCCGCCGTCAAACTGTATGACGAAATCTAAGTGGTCGACGGGTGGGTCACCAACATATAAGGGTGTACCAGCGTCAAGGTCGATAAGAGAGATAAGGTGACCATGAACGCTACCGCAGGCACACAATTTGAATTGTATGTAGCAGTTAGGAGGACGGGAGACAAGAGATTGGAATTTATGCAAAGTGCGTGGAAGGGAAGAGGTAGGCGGAAAAACCGCGAGAACAGATTGAGCGGCAACGGCGTGGGAGGTGACATGGGTGTGCCCATAATAAATTGGAAAACCTTCACGTTCGATAGTGAGGAGTTTGGAGTGGACATAATTCCGAAAGCAACCCTGAATAATGGGAGGTGGAGATAAAGGTGCAATATGGGCGGGACGAAAAGCAAGGGGAATAAGGGAATAGACACGATCTAGTAGGTGTTGCGTGGTACGGACAGGGTCATCGAAAGTAGAGGACGGAGAGGCAAGGGAGGGAGGGGGGAGGCCAGAACGTTCATGGACAAACTGGCGAGTTCCAACCCAAAGAGCTGCAATCATAGCCAATCTTGAAGCTGAAAAGGTGGGCCTCAAGGACCAATCATACGTACGCCAGGGTCGATTGAGCAATGCACTACCAACCAAGGCAGGGACTGGGCAAAACCGCAACCAGTGTTGTACGGAATTATCACCATGCCCACATAGGACACAGGGGAGGTCAATCCAGGAACGGAGTGTTGGATCTAGGTGGTCGAGACTGTCGAGAGGGGCACCTTTCCGAGGGCACCATATAGGTGACGTAGCGGGGGGGCAACGGGGGGTGCGGGTAACGATCGCAAAACCGATCAAAACAAGATGGAGCAAAGGTTTTACTAATGATAGTCCATTGGTTTGAATTGAGGAGATGGTCAGCAGCAACGGCACCTGCGCGGAAACCTTCAGGGTATAGCGAGGAGTATTTGCCACATCCGCATCTACAGGAAGTTCGTCGAGTAAAATGCGGGCGCAGACGGAAGTGGAGGTCTGGTTCGGAATCAATGGACCATCGCAAATAGCGAGTCGAGCAAAGGGGGGGATGACTTTAATAGGGGTGGTGTGCAGCGTGTCAAGAGTTGTAGATGAAGAATCTCCCCGCCAGTCAACTTGAGATATGCGCAGACGGAGAAAAGATCGGGTATCTGCATGCAGCATTTGTAAAACATGAGATTTAAAGGTACGGGTAACCAGACGAGAAAGCTTGTATGGAGGGAGGCTATCCGAAACAAAACGGTGGAGCTGATGAGAGAAAGGCTCCTTGTTAAAGCTGTCGGCCGTAGTTGTTTCCGCACGGATAGAATCAAGTCCTTCAAGGATCCGTTTTGGCAAGAATGGAAGGGAAGGAGTAAGGCCGCAAAGCCAGAGGACAATGTCTAAGCCGTATAAACGGACACACAAGCCCAGCAGAGAGGAGAGAAGGAAAATCTTAGGACAGTGTAGAATACCAAATTTAAGGTAAGTAACGACGCCGGGGAGGTGTTTGGCCTGAATCCAGGCACGTTTGCACAAATGCTGACGAATGAGGCGATCATAATTTGCCACATATAATTAGATGAAGGGAGAAGGGTGGAGTGATGATAGTGCGGAAGCGATAGTACATAAAAGGAGAGAAAGAGGGTGCGTTCACGAAAGGAAAGGCCCAAATTAGTGCCAGCTCTTACGCGTTGGAGCATTCGCGAGACAGCGGTATTAAGTTGAGCTTTTTCCACGTGGGCTCTAGTAACATGAGGAAGGGGGGATAATAAATCCCCTTGGAGTGAAAAACGCGGAGTGACTGAAAGATGGGGAGAATGTAAATGAAGTCCTAGCATGGTAGCGTTGGGCTTAACTATTTTGACCCCAAAGGGAGTGGAGTCCAAAAATTCTAATTGTTTTGGCGAAAGAGCAGTATTAGAGAGGAGAAAGGTTTTACATTTGCATTTACATTCCGCAGTATGTAAATAAGCCAATAGAAGAGGATGACTAGGACATTCAACAGTGTCTCCAATGAGGAGTAAGTGAGAGGACAGCGTAACAGCACGGTTGCCGCAACGCAGGCGCACAACGGGGGCAAGAGGGGAATGACAAAGAGCAGCCAAAAGAGAATGATGTCCCTGCGTCACAAAGTCCATGGAGGAGAAGATAGGAGAAGTGTGAGAAAGGACCAAAAATCCTGCAGTGGCCATGGATTGCAGTAATGTTTCAGCTGCGTAGACCCACGATAGTCCAATCCCGCCAGTAGCATTGTCATCCATGTAGCCTTTGTTGACAATAACATCAGGAATACGGTTAACGTGGTGATACCAAGGGTCCATAGCGATACAAAAGAGGAGAACGCTGAAGGCTCTGCCCATATCCACTCCTATGTTGATAGGGAGGGAGGGGCGAAAGGTAGAACCAATTTTATGCAAGACTTTTCGACCAAAGAGGATGTGGCGACAATAACAGATGATCCAAAAAGCAACACCTCTAGCCGCCAAAACGTGAATTATCCAGTGAGGGTTGACGCGTTCAAAGGCTTTAGCGAGATCGGATAAGAGGACACAATGGGTTGTCTCCTGGGAGTCCAAAAAGTGCTGAACTGCGAGGTAATTGCCTTGAGGCTCACGAAAGAGGTTAAGAAGCGCCTGAGCTGGATGGAGATTTCCAATGAGTGATTGACAGAATAAGGTATAAGCCGCCCTGTCAACAATACGGTCACAGGTATTTGGTAACCCAAGCGGTCTATAATTGTCAGCGTATTCGCCCTGGTCAGCTTTGGGAATAAAAACAAGAGCCTGCGTAGGGGGTGAAACTTTGCGGTGTAAAATGTTTTGAAAGTGATGAGCCAATGAAGTGGTAGAAATGGAAGGACAAACACGCCAGGCAGCATACGGGATGCCATCTGCTCCCGGAGCAGAGTCCGGGGAGGTCACAATGGCATAATAAAAATCATCATATGTAGGAGGGTGACAAAGAGAAAACGGCGTAGAGGAAGCGGCATAGTCCTGGATAAGAGAGGACCATGAAGGGTCATAAGGGCAGGGATATTCCTGCCAAAAGGATCGCGTAGCGCGCAGAGCACGATCTAGGTCTGCAGTAGTTTTACAGACGTCACCGGTATCAGAGCGAATAATACCGGTATGGCGTGCAATTTTAGGAGCGGCATTGCGACATTTGTGCCATGTATGAGTGGGAGGAGTAGAGAACTGAGACCGCGAGATGGGTCGGTCAGTAGAAGAAAATAATATGTCGTATTGTGTGAGCAGACGTGACAACAGGATGATGGGAACAGACACAAAAGTGTCATGAACAATAGGATACGATGAAGAAACAGATGGAAAATGAGAAAGCAACCATTCCCAAGAAGGACGAGGGAGGATGCATTGTAGAGATTTGGGATCGCGGATTTTGCGTTGTAACAGGTTGTAGTGATGAGAAGGAGAAGGAGGTTTATTTGAACGAGAGGAGTGACGCCACCAAGACCAAATGGCGGCTTTGACAGACAGTAAGGAAGGAGAAGATAATGACAATAAGGAGCGAATGAGGGGTTGTAAATTAGATGCAGAATTTGAGTTATTTACGATCTGGGAAGAAGGGGGTAGGTAGAACGCACTGGTTGGAATAGTGGGGGCCGGAAGATCATCGGAAGAGGAGGTAATAGGTGTGATGCGGGGGAACTTACAGATATGGATTCCGTGTCCAACAGGTTGATATTTAGGCCAAAAAGTAAAACGTTTGGAGGAGGAAAGCAATTGATGAAAGTTTACAGGAGTTTGCAGAAGAAAAAAGTCGAGTGGCGCTTGGTATCCATTGTGCTGGCGATATGAATTTTGCATAGGAGGAGAAGAGCAGTCAAGCTCAACGAGAATGGAGTTGAAAAGGTCTGGTGCCCGAGAAGGTAATTTATTAAAATCACCACCAACAATCCTGACCGCATTTTTACGACTATCAGCGGATTTGAGATGTTTAATGAGGATCGAAGCGAGTGAATGCACTTTATCAGGGTGTAAGTAGACGTTTAATACTTCGCACTGATAGCCTTGCAAGGAAAATTTGGATGAGAGGATAAAACCTGGAGCGATGGTGGTGGAAGAGGTGGGAGTGATGCGCCTAGGGAAAAAGGTTGCTACACCACTAGATCCAGTAGAGGTAGCAGGTGTGTGTGCGATATGGCAAAATGGGGCTCTTCCTAGTAAGTAATTAAATTGAACNTTCCCATTGTACCCTTTCATGCACAGGTCAAGGATACTTGAAAGAGTTTCTTTCACAACAGTCTCTGGAAGCATTTCGCCCAAGTCACCTTCAAAAAGACCCCTCGAAGGTCCATCAGCTACGTTGGAGGCACTCGGAACACGTTCATGCCAAAGCAGGAGTCCCAAACGATCTTCCCACATAAAGGCCTTGTTAACCACCAACCTGACAACGTCATTGGTCGACCTTCCAGAAATGAGGGCGGAGAGAACTGCATTGTTGTCAGTGAAGACCACAACGTCTTTATCCACCAGGTAGCTTTCAAAAAGGTGGAGGGACAAAAGTGTAGCCAAGGCTTCAAGCTCAGCAATCACTGTTTCATGCTCCAAAGGATTCAGCATATTGACAACCTCCTCAGGCAGCCAAATACCAAAGCATGAAATACACTTGCCATTGCTGTCGACCAAAACTCCACCAAGCCCAGCCTTTGGGCCAGGTTCGAAACAAGCATCGGCATACACGTGGGCAACACTTCTGCTCCTACCAAATACCTTGTAAGGCTCTGCACTGACAATACGATCTCTCAACATTGAAAGCGCATCACACAAGTCATCTTGCACTGGCCCAGTCGAATGTCCGTCCGCATATTTCGACAACACTCTCATAGCAACATTGCATGTTTTGCCAAAGACTTGGTTCTCTGCAAAGACCAACCTGCCACGCAAAGACAGAAGTTCGCCTTTCTTGAGGCTGCCACGCTTCAAGATCTCGTCAATAGAGCTTTTGATTTCGGCCTTTCTCGACTCAGTATTGTAAAGCTTCAAGATCATGATGTTGGCTTCTGATAAATCAATGCATACTCCAAGGACTCTCGCCACGCTGAGGAAACCAGCATCCTTTTCCTCTGACACTCCCCACCCAAGAAGATTGAAGAGCGCCATGACTATGAGGCCGGTGTGCTTGCTTTGTTTCTCATCTTCTATCACAAAGAAATCATCGAAGTATACACTCCAATGAAGCCTCAAGAGCTTGACCCCAAGGTACCAAATAGAGTGAGCTGCACGGCAAAATGCTTGCACAGCAGCTCGTGCTCCAAAAGGGAGAACTCTGCAGCCAAACGCTTCAGGTTGGTTCTTCTCAGGATTCAAGACACAAAGATACGAATCCACCAAAGCATCGCTTGAGACCGCCAGTTGCTTGTAAGCTTTCCTCAAGTCCACAGCCTTTGCAACCAAGCTTGGTGACTTGCTTTTAGCACCACATAGCTTCAACCTGTGTATGACACCTGAAGCAATGGTGTCAACCCCATGGATGGATATCTTTTCATTGCAGCCATTCGTCATATTGATCAGGCTTTCAGTAAAGTCATCAATAGGTCTGACCTTTTTCGTCTGGCTGCCATCTGACGACGATGATGTCTGAAGGATACCAAAGCGCCTTGTCAGAGATGCTCCATCGGGAAGGTCCTTGAGGCCAAGGGGGCCAACCAACCATCCTTTCTGAGTTTCGTCCAAAGTTGCTTGATAAACTCCCTCAGCAATCTCTCTGTCAACCATGGCCCTCGATGAATGCCAGATAGCTTGTCGTGTTTGCTTGCTGACTTGACGGACCTGATCCTTCGTGAGAGTAGGGTATGTGCTCCGCTTCTGAAAGACACCAGAGTCAGGCAACTGTCCCATGAGGTCAAAGCCTTTGGCAATGTCGTCACAGATGTGCTCGTCACCATACTTGCAGTGTGCCAGCATTGCTCGGAAAACTTCAAGCCTCTTGCTCTTCAACACATCTCTGATATGTTCTGGCATACTGTCATGCAAGTCTTGTTCCTTCTCTTTGAGCTCAATCGCTTTGATGGTCCACATCCTCATTACTTCAGTCCTGAATTTTCCCGCTGACGCTGCACTCATGTTGCAAGAAAATTCAATGGCGTCTTGTAGTTCACTCGGGATGGATTTCAAGAAGAATTTTGGGTGTCCCAGTCCATGCGCTTGATCAATGAACTCCATGGGTTCCCAGTGCACACCAACACACATCTCAGCACTCTCGCCTGTATCCCCTCGAATATGAGTGCTGAGGGCTTTGGAATTGATAGGAAGGAAAGCAATGTTGGGTTCAGAGCTGACAGAATCAGGGAGTTTCCAAGAGCATTCAAGCTTCTTTGAGGTGGGTAATGCAGAAAGCGGCCCAGTGATCTTGATGAGCTGCTTGTACTCACGGACAAAGGGTGGAATGCGGTTTCCACGTGGTTGCTTTCCCACCTCTGCCCTCGACTGTCTTGTTGTAAATTCACCAATATCACTAAGCTGTGATGCTGATTTCACTGCACCATGTTCACACAATATCTGAACCATAACATTGCTCCACGCCTGCCATAGCCCTGTTGGATATTCAACTTCTTCAGCAGTTGCCCACTTGTTGCGAACTCTGCCCCACTTTGCATGCTCGTGCTGTCCATTGCATTTGACTGCCAACTTGCTCACTTGAGGATACGTCGCCAAGAGACGAGTTGACTTTTTCCTGGTGCTGCCAAACATGCAATGGTGTAGGATAGCTTGGTATTTCAAATGGTGCTTGCCCAAAGATGCAAAGTACTTTGTCTCCCACATGTAGCTCCGCTCTGGGTTCTCGACAGTGCAAAGGATTCCATGCTCTTTGCAATAACAAAAGACTTCAGAGGATAGCCGATATAGGAGATTCGCCGCTTGCACCCTTCGAAGGCTCACACCACGTAAATGCGGAAGCCCTTCTGGGAATCTGGAGGATCTGAGAGGTTGCGGTCCAGGGCTGATGTCCCTGGCCCTTGATGATGTCCCACATAAAAGTCCAAGATGGACCGATGCAACATTTGGTTGGGATAGCATTCTCCACAGCAATGATACGCCATGGCTATCAGTGAGATCTATTCTGATGACCGGCGATTTGGTTTGCTTCGAGATGTGGGCGTCTACCCCGACGCTGTTTGCAAGCCCCCACTTGCGGACTTCAGCGCAAAGTCCACCAGTTCCACTGAATATCTCAATGAACACAAGGTCTGTCAATGGCTTCCCATTCACTCTATCAGAAAGCTTCTTGAAAAATGGTGTACGAAAAACTTTGTCTGATTGTACCTTCGCACAATCTGCATCAAATTCTCTCTTCCTCTTTTGTGGAAGATTCTTGGCATCGGGCAACTCAACATGAGGTGGTTGCTCATCTATTGAATTCTGGTCATTCGAAAAAGGAGTATCAGCGTTTTTGTTGCAGTCAACTGGATCTTTCAACATGCCTGCCTGACTGCTCAACAGACATTGTTCAACCTGTCAAGACTTGTCAGGGCACTTGTGGTAGGGGTGGTCCTTGAAACAAACCATGCAGCAATGAACACCCCTTTTACACTTCGAGCCAGGTTTCGCAAACTTGCACGTCTTGCCTTTGATGTTGAAATTCCAGCAAATTCTGTCACCACCCGGCGTGTTGTGACTCAACCCGCGAAGCTCTGCTGGAACTCCTTTTCCACTTCCTTTACCTTTCCCTTTCTTCTTATCAGTCTCTTCGCTGTCACCAACTTTGCGTTTCTTGTTCTCCTTCTTGTCATCATTCACAGGCGCTGATCTTCCAGGGCATGGGAGGAGATGATATGTCACTGCTGGGTCGCTTTCAAGTTCAGGGAAAATCTTATCTAACGCACAGCTACCATCTGGGCCCTTCTTCAATGTGGATGCTTTCTCTGAGATCCTGACCCATGCAGCTCTATCTGCACGCATACATTGCTCCATGCTGACCGGACTATAGCCAGGAGGTGGCAACATCTGTAAATACCCAAGAAGGAATTGGTGAAATTTCTCCATCACTGAAAAAGAACACACACCCATCAAATCAAAAGCAAGTGCTCTGCGGGTCAATGCCTGTGCGAACTCAAGCTCGTTTCGGATGCTGCATTTCGTCTGCTGTTTGCCATCCCTCACAGAAACATGGGAGCCTGAGTCAATAACCAGCTCCTTTGCAGGTTTTTCTTTCGCCACTTCGCTTGCTCTGGTACCAAATTTGTGGGGTTGTGGATACACTGCAGCATCTTTATCCAACATTTCACTAACAATGTCATAGCAAGAAAAGGAGCACTCATAGGGTCCTTGAAAGCTGATGCCAACCAACCTTTTCTTCTGCGCATCTATACGGAAGCTTCTCTCAGCAGGTGCTAGCTCAACTTTAGTGTTGCTATCACCACCTTCCACTGCCTGTTTCACTAAAGCAATTGAAAGCGTCTGAGCATCAAACATCAACCTCCGCAAAGCTGAAAGGTCACCTATGGTGACTGCATCCGGTGCATCGCCATCCAGAAGAGATCTCAAAGATGCTTCACTTGGTGTAACGCCAGGAGTGGTGATAGCAAACGCAAGCTTTGACAAACTGTTCACACCTCTTCTCACAAGGCTTCCGACTTGATCTTCACTGAGTCCGTGGCTGATAGCTCTCCCCTTGAAGGAAGCTGTACTTTCAAGCAGTGAAGCCATGGTTGCAAATGGTGGTGCAAAGAGAAAGAAATTGGATACAAAAAGTTTGGCAATCGTGTTTGAAGAATTCAGAGGTTGACATCATGTGAAAACATTTAATTAGAAACTGAGCTGATTCCGGCAAATTTCCTGCAAGTGTTTTCCAGCACGTCTTCCTGCATGAACCTCAAATTTTCCAGCATGAATCCTGCAAGTCGCAATCTCTTCAAGACATGCATCATGAATGAGCCACTCATGTGTTGTGTGAGGCATGACATGCACATCACATGCAAACTTTCCGGCAACCAACATGAGACTCATGAATGGATACATGTTCGAAGAAAGCAAGTGCACTGAAGTTTGACAAGAAGTGCGAATCCGGCATCAATGGAAAAACTTTAAAGCAAAGCAGCATGAACTTTTATACTTCAGGTTCCGACCATACGTGTTCAAGCTCTCTTGATCTTCTTGAGAGCTAAGTCTAAAGCATGGCACATTCCATCCACGCTGCGTATAGGCCTGCTTCGGTCACAGTGCCTGCACTTCCACTCTTCGGAGTGCACCATCAACAAAAATGGGTCATAGTCTGCAGTTTTCTCGCGGCCACACAAAAACGAGTTTCCAGATCCAATCGGAAGCAAGTGCAAAGTCTTCGTTCGCTTGTGCTGGAATATGCTGCACCCAGTTTTCCATACCAAGGGTTGTTGACACCGACTGATCCCAAGTGAGCCCAAGACTTCGTCATCTGTATCAGAGCTGCTCGAACTCGAATCGGATGATGAATTGGAATCGACATCTGACGTGTCATCATTTTCAGCAGCGTGTTGAGCAGGTCCATGCTCAAATGAAGAAGGCTCAACAACGTCCCACCTTTCCGACTGTTCAGGAAAATCTGATGTGGTCTCAACTGGAGTGGTTGCTTCTAGAGGCGTCTCAAGAGGCAAATCCAAGTGTTGCACTTCACCAGTCAAAACTGCAGATGTGTCCACACCATTCTTGTCGCCCTCACTTGTCACCATCCCTGACCTCGTCAAGTCAGGCTTGAACTGCCCGCAACGTATAGCAGACAGCATAGAGTCGAGGGCCCTTAACGGGGATGCTTGTAGGTCCCTGCTGTAAACTTCCAAAGAACCCTTCGATTTCAAGGAATGATGACCAAGTACAAGGCGGTCTGCCTCTGATGCCCCGTACTTGGCTAGCATGGCCAAAGTCGTGGCCTTCAAGC
This sequence comes from Breviolum minutum Mf 1.05b.01, assembly GCA_000507305.1. Taxonomy (NCBI): domain Eukaryota; class Dinophyceae; order Suessiales; family Symbiodiniaceae; genus Breviolum; species Breviolum minutum. The sequence goes on along the minus strand of DF242226.1, from coordinate 19,749 downwards.
CGTGCGATGTGAATCCATCCACCTGAAAGAAGGGCATCTGGCTCAAGATATTGCAAATCCAAAACTTCACCTCTTTCCCACTGATTGGCCTTTCTGTCCAATCACCAACACGATTGGGAGCAGGCAGTAATGGGCTGCCACCAGATCTTTGTTCGATATCCAGTCCAGCTGATTTTGCAACATCCATGAACACAACTCCCCAAGTACACTCACTAACACCCTTCAGGGGTGCAATGAGGGGCAGGTTTAAACCAAGAGCGTTTCCTGTTGCACGCATTTTGTGAGATTTGCTGTGAAGCTCCAAATAACCATGTTGCACACCATTGAAGCAAGCAACATCACAAATGTACTTATCAATGCATGCAATGTCACCAACCCTTGCCCTGGAGTATACCATGAAGAGGAAGCAGCCTGTTGCATAGCGATCAATGATGGACCTGCTCGTGTCATTGAGAAACTCTTCAAGGAAAAGCAGCTCACACACCTTGAGGACACGGGATTGCTTCCTCAAAGGTCTAGTGTTCTTCATGCCTCTTAATACACCAGACAACCATGGGCCACCAACAACTGCCTTGCATCAATGTTGAAGCCCAAAACATGTTTGAGAAAGTTCATGCATTCCACAAGTCCTTGTATGGCAGATCTCTTCCCTGCAGATTCCAGCTGTTCGACATAGAAGCGGATCATCGTCTTGTCAATTGGAAAAGCAGGTGAGAAAAAGTTCTCATTGACAAATCTGCAATACCTAGCCACTTCACCATATCTTTTCTTCAATGTTGCTACACTTTTGCCACCAAGAAATTGTCCCAAAATTTTGAGCTGACCCTCCGACGTAAGCTCCTCGCTGATCATCTTGCCTGCTTCAGATTCATTTGCAAACGCCTGGACAATATGCATCCACCTTTGATGCATCAGGCCAAGTTGTGAATCAAACTTCAGACAACGGGTTCGACCAGCATTGAATGATACTGCATCTTCAAAGAAATTTCTCTTGGCAGATAAAATCTCGACACTGTTCATGGGATTCGGCACAGCAGCAACATTTGATGAAGTTGGGTTCTCAAAACAAATGCTGTCATCAAGCACTTTAGGGAAAATGTCTATCGACTCTCCAAATATACCTGCAAAGTTTGGATGCTCCCACGGAAGGCTGAGAGTTGTACCAGCACTATGAACACGCGCCTCACAAACCAGCCTTTCAAGGTTCCTGATGTTATCAACGTCTGTTTCTGCAGGGACATTTTGGATGGTCTTCTGAACAGCATGTGCACTAGACTTCAAAGCATCAACAAATGAACGATGTGCAGCATTCAATATGTCAGTTGAACTCTGTGCCAACTTTGAACTGTCCAATGCACCCTCCACACGAACCTCTTCTGGAGATGCATAGCCATCATCATGTTCAATCGACGGAGGTGGCTCATATGTTCCAGAGTCAATGTTTGCAGGAAGGGGCATTGTGACAACATCTGAATTTAAGCTGTCAACTTCGTCCATGTTGTGTTCACTGTAACTTGTAGTATGCAAGCCATCTTCATTAAACATCATGCCAATTTTTCTGCAAACACCCACCGTAAAAACCAAGAAAAATTGCAGTCAGTTCTCAGGGCTCGACCACGCTGCCACTCTGGGAGTGGGTACTTCCCAGCAATCGACCGATATGTTTTCTTGTTGTTCTGTCAAAGCAAACAAAACTTCAGTGGAATCAAGACAAATCACTGAATTTGTCCGACTAAGGATTGCACGTTCACGTGTGGAAAGGAAGGATTGTAATCTCACAGCCAACGGAAACCACGTCCAAAAAGTGGATATAAATGGATTCCTAGCACAAGTGGTTTCAATCCTTGTGAGCACAAATTCAGAATCCCCGTGTTGTTCGGCTAAGGCCAGAGGGTTGAATTTCATACACTGCCCACAAAAATCCACAAGGTAACAAATGCACCAACTGAAGTTCCAAGTAGAAAAACAGCAAGGTGGCTCCACACCGAGGGATAGGTGATTGGCCACAAGGCAATCGGTCCAGCAGCAATGGCTCGAGAGGAAGCCCGTCCACGAAACCAACAAAGTTGGTAAAAACCCACCAACCCACCACTCAGCCAAAAGGTACGGGGGGAATATATAATTAACAAGCACCATAGTGACATCCAAACAAAGAGTTTTTGAAAGTGACATCAAATGACATCAAAGCATTTGCATTTACAACAAACTCACAAACAAAGCATCTCAAACCAAGTTTTGAAAACCCCCAACCAACTTGCATCTTCGTTGGGGGTTTGAAGAATTGTCGAAGGTTGTTTTGCCAAAATCCAATTGCTTTTGAAATCCCGCAAGCACATTACAAAAGCAAAAGGGGGAGCGCACGCTTTACAAATAAGAAGCTATCTTTTTCAAAGAGATCAATCAGGGCGCAAACCTTGCCCACAGCACAACATGAGCTACATTGTCGCAGTCTTCTCTGTTCAATCTTGCCAAAAAGTGTTGCTCCTGGCTTTTGCAGGGTGAGCGGTCGCTGCCGTGGTGGCCCAAGGCTTATGGTTTGCACAAATCTTGGAGTTTTGAAACGATCTGACTTCATTTGCCCCCATTCGAAGCAACTTTTCATCTTCCTGCCAGGCCTCTCCAACGACAAGGGTAACACATCATGTCAAATCACCGAAGGCATAGCGTGAAACAAGAAGAGCCCACCAGGTGTCAGCTGATTCAGCAAACCCCTTCTCAAAATGAGCAACATTCCGTTGAGTGATGGCAATAGTGATGTAGGATACAAAAGATTGGCCAAGACTTGGAAAGGTTGACTTCTGCGAGTCAAATGTGCCCTGCGCCAAGTATAGCCAACGCGCGAAACGCCTGCGTTTCTCCTCAACACTCTTGGATTTGTAGTCAATTAAGCGTCAGAGCTTGTGGCTTGAACTGCTGACTCTCGTATTCTTGGCTATATTGGAAATCAAGGGTCTTGATAGGGGTTCATCAAACCCTTGATTAGACTAATGAGTGTGGAAATGTCTGGAATTGCTCCACACACAATGATGAATCTGTCCAAAAAGGGAGCTCAAAGTGCATTTCACATTGCCGTGATCAAAGAAGCTCCGTTTTGGGGGAAGAGATGGAATCCTTTCTACCGCACTTGTGCCTGCTGCACACTGCAGCTTGACCAAAGGTGTAGGATTTCTTGAGTGAGGCAGTATTTCTGATTATGATGGAATAATCATAACTATCAAAACTTGTGAGTCGCTACTCTAGGGTTCTTTTGCTCATGGTGTCATTGTGCAGTCGCAGCTCCATCTCCAGTTCTCCGGCAGCTGCCAAGCTCGGGACTCGACCCAGGAAAAATGCATCCATAGGTCGTGGGTGTCGAAGCCTGGCATCGAAGTTCTAGTGACTTACTAGTGGAATATCTGCAGTTTTTGCTCCACTATCTCGAGACGAGGTGAATGGAGCCAATTGGAAGCCTCAGGTGTGAGCGGATTGACACAGCATACACAGTCCACACCCGCATATTCAATACACTACGATGCAGGTGTTTCATTCAGGGAAAATGGAAACAGCGTAATTCGAGTTGTATATATGACATGTATATTTGACATAGTTGATGCTGCAAATGCATCCGGCTTCATGTGCTTGCCGCAAGTCGTCCAACATAACAAACATCCAGTAACATCCATCTCTTTGTGATCCGTACTCAAGGTTTTAGGACTTGCTTCTTCCAACTGAACTCAACTATTCTCCATTTTTGGTTTCCACATACCTCTACATGGGTGTTGAACCAAAAATAGGGGGAAAACCCCCAAAATGGATGGTTTTTAAGGGAAAACCCCTATTAAAATGGATGATTTGGGGGTACCCCTATTTTTGGAAACACCCACAAGTGTTGTACTTTGCGTTGTACTGACAGTCTTCACATTTCCCTCGTGATTCCAGCACTCTGCAGAGTTTTGTGCTGAGTCACCACTTTGCAGCTGCAGACCCTGAAGCTATGGACTCAAAATCTTCCACCTGCAGGGCACAAGTGAAAAATCATGGACAACCTCATGAACCTGGCAGTTTAAAAGGCTTCAATCTTGTATCATCTCGATCACATACACTCAGAAGTTTCTTGATTGAAATCGTTCAAAAGCACTTGAAAAACACATTGGTCCTGAACATGTGTCCGAATTGTCGCCACAATTTTTGGAGGTTTGGATGGATTTGGTTTTTTTTCTTCATCAATCTGTAACGTGACAAGTCAAACCCTGTCCTGATCAAACCCTGACACCTCTGTGTCCATGTTCATCTGGTTCAAACACTTGCCTTGCCTGGCAGGGGCTGACAGGTACCAGCTATGGTTTTTTTTCAGGGGGTGGATTTGCAAACCAAAAAAGTGTCGGACATTTTACTTCGAACAAACCCCAAACGCTATGAAAACTAATTTTTTTGCTATCTGTCTCACTCAGCGCGCTTGATGCTGGACAAGGAACGCAACGCACCGAAAACAAAACAACTCTGATTTGAGGCAGGAGCTAACAGAATAGTCCGTTTGCAAGGTAACCAGAACCAATGAACACATGCCCAAAATAAATCTGACAGTTTGACAAGGAACAACCTGTCATACTTCCATCGGACATGCCAGTTTTGAAGTGTCCCCCAATGCGATAACTTTCTCTGATCCTCAAGTCGAATGACCAATGGAAATGCACTCTTTGCCTGCATGAAGGAAGTCTCGAAGCCATGTCCTTCAGGCACCAAGATCACTCAGTTCAGGATGATATGAACCTGAGGTATCAAAAGTCCTATGACCAAATCTGATGTGTCTCTGATGTGTCTCAATCTGATGCGTCTCCATTAGCCTGTCCTGGTTGTAAACCCTGTCGCATGGTGCTGGATAAACAAGCTGGGACCAAATACCAGCGGGAAAGTGTGAGAGATTTGGGCACAACCTTTTGAATTTCTTAGTGGCGCGCGGAAACGAAGGATTCTGCGTAGAACAAATGCTGGATGGAATACTGGATTCGCTTCCAGACCTTTGTGGTTCGTAGCTGGCAAACTAAGATCATTCAATAAATAGATATGTATATATATATATATATAATCCTGTCTCTTAGTTTGTCAGACTAACAAGTCGCTGATAGAAAAATTCGTGTGTTGCTGTGTAAACCGAAAAGGGGGTTCCATCTTCTCATGAAAATAGGAAGTAAGCAGGACACCAAGATCATTTGCAACCAAGAACGCTATACTCCGAACATCCCTTCTGGCCTTCTGGCAAAACAAAATGAAACTTTCGTGAAAATCTGGAAACTGCCTTCCATCAAAGTACTTTTGTCTTTTGCACTTCATGCCAATCAGTTGCAACTCATCTAAATTTGATTAAATTTGTGTGAACGTTGCGCCTAAATTTCATGATTTTTGGGATCTAAGAGGCTTGCATCTTCGATGCTGCTAAACCAATTCATTGCACAGCACTACTTTTAGCTGGTATATGCTTCAGACTGGGCTCTCAAAACTATATTATATATTTATTTTTGAGGTTTACAAACCGCATGACACAAAACAAAGACCACAGACAAAGTCTGTAGGCAAATGAAATGATAAATTTAAGATATACCGTCTCACGCGAAACGCATAGAGAAGATATAGTACATCTAAAGCGCTATACAAACTATATATATACAATAAGTCATATGCATATACTCATAACGCAAGTGATATGCAACTTGACATCAACTGCACAAGAAACAAACTGACAATTGGTCACAACGAATGCTTCGCACCTTTTTTTTTGACACATCAAATGGGGAACATCTACGAGCAGTTCATGTTTCTGCTGCGAGGCTTAAATATGGACAAACCCATCGACGGATGCTACCGCATCGACTGACAGGGGTGAAAAGAAAAGGGTTGGGAGTGCAACGGGGTGGGTAAAAACAAAAGACGTCCATTAAAAAATGGAAGAAATCCCACCCTCCCTCACCTGAACCAAAACAAAAGGGAACGAGTGAGTACACAACCAAACTGACACAAAACGCACAGCGAACAGTGTCGACAAAAGCGGAACAAATTTGAAAGTTCCATTTCTACTTTTGATTTTTCAAGAAGGGATGAAAAATCCCACAAAGAAGTTTTCATGCTAATTTGTTTACTTAGTAAACAAATTTTTGCAAACCTCTTAAAAATAAGGCGTTCATCTTTTTCAAAGAGTGCCTGCTTATTTTTGAGGTTTACAAACCGCATGACACTAAACAAAGACCACAGACAAAGTCTGTAGGCAAATCAATGATAAATTTAAGATATACAGTCTCACGCGAAACGCATAGAGAAGATATAGTACAAATAAAGCGCAATACAAACTATATATACAATAAGTCATACGCATATACTCATAGACGCAAGTGATATGCAACTTGACATCCACTGCACAAGAAACAAACTGACAATTGGTCACAACGAATGCTTCGCACCTTTTTTGACACATCAAATGGGGAACATCTACGAGCAGTTCATGTTTCTGCTGCACCCGTAGCCAACCCCAATTCAATGAAGTGCTTCGGAAACATGAAGCTACACTTGGTGGCCGACTGAATGAGAGGATCATCAAATACAAGTCGTGATGGACCATCGGCAATATTGCTGTGCGAAGCAACTCTTCCAAACCAAGTGATTAAATTCAAATCAACTTCCAAGTTGTCATACCACACTGTCAATTGCTTTGCAATGGGTGTGAATCCAACACCTTGAATAAATGCTGATCTTGCCGCTTCATTGTCAATGTAAAATACCACCTGACTGTTTGCAATCAAGGATGACCACAACTTCACAGCAATGAGAATAGGCAATATCTCAAGATCATATATCGGGTGCTCGGAGTCTTTTTCAAAGTCAGCAACCAACGACGCATTCAGCATTTCTCCAAAATAATGCACTACCGAACCTTGAGGAGAAATCAGCACACCCCCGATCGAAGCCACACACTTGGAGCCAGGTTCATAGGCACCATCCGTGAAAATAATCCACGTGCTGTTGATCGCTTTGCTGATGCGAGCTGGCCTGCAATGCACAAGCCGATCTCTGATGTGTTGCAAGGCATCCTTGAGATCCCCAGAAACGGCAACACTGCGACTCCTCAATGAAGCAAATTTGTTTAGCAACCTCAAGGAAATATTCATCTGCCGGCCAAACACAAAAGATCCAAACCATACCAATCTTCCATGAAGCCTTTCCAAATCTTTAGGTGGGAGTCCACCAGCATTCAGAAAAATATCAATGGTCTGTAGAAGTTCCTCCCGACGTTTGGACGTGTGTTCCAAAGTGAAGCTACCTGATTGAAAAGAAGACAAGTTGAAAAGCATGCCAAGCGACCCAAACACAGCACCAAAGGGTGGTGCCTTGTCCCCTTCGGATGCATAGCTCAAGCCCAGAATCTTAAAGAGTCCGGTCAAATAGAAGTCCACATTTGTTGCCTCATGCTCTGAACAAATAACAGTAAAGTCATCAAAGAAGTTCGTGAGCACAATGTCCAAACCAGTCATCGCTATGAAGGATACACTAGCAGCTATGCGAAGGAAGCTCGCTACACTGCCTGTGGCTCCAAAAGGAAGAGCCCCAACCGAAAATTGCGAAACCGACCCTTCAGGATTTCGGACACCAATGCGACAATGTTTATGGTGAAATTCATCTACACCGAATTGCTTGTAGGCCGACTTCAAGTCGTAAGTGCG
>DF242226.1:7500-11043 GCA_000507305.1 Breviolum minutum Mf 1.05b.01 | reverse complement strand
CTCGCTACACTGCCTGTGGCTCCAAAAGGAAGAGCCCCAACCGAAAATTGCGAAACCGACCCTTCAGGATTTCGGACACCAATGCGACAATGTTTATGGTGAAATTCATCTACACCGAATTGCTTATAGGCCGACTTCAAGTCGTAAGTGCGGCCCACTACCTGAGAAAGAGTACAATGCGACTGGTGGTTGAGGAGCAATGCAAGAAACGAAGCCAACTCATCAACTGCCTGCACACGCAACTTCTCTGTGAGTCCATATGCACTATTGATGCCACAGATCGAGAAATCATCGATCATGCGGACCTTCTCCTTTTGCACCAGGCCAAATCGCTTGGCAACAAAGGAAAAGGAAACGTCAAACGGGGGAGCCAGCCAACCTTTGTCCAGCTCGTCTTGCGTATCCGACCAAACTTTGTCATCGACTTCTGTCCAGTCGCCTTTAGCAAGTGACCCCAGGACTGCAGCATTCAAACCTTTAGACTTCTTCTTCAGCTGATCCAGACTGTTCAGGCCTTCTGACACACGACTCAAAAACCTCGGTCTTCTTGGCCCACCCGGTCAATGGGAAGCCTTTGCAAATATCGTCCACCACAGAACAGTCAGAATAGTTCAATTCCAAAAGGATTTCTTTCCAAAGAAGCAATCTTTTCCCAGAAAGAAGCGATTTCAAGTGCGGTGGAAATGTGGCATGCAAACGCTCTTCCTCTTCTTTCAACTCAAGGGACCTTTTCAACCATCGCTTAAAAGCCATTGCTCGTTTTTGAAACCTGGTTGACAATGGCTGTTCCACGAAGCTGTCAAGTAAATTGCGTTCCAACTCACCTGCTCTTGCTATCATGTCTCGTGGGTGTCCAACTTTGAAAGCATCTGCCAAAAATTCTTTTGGCTCCTTGGGCACCCCAATTTGCAAGATCTCCGAGGCAACACCAGGCTTCCAACTCTTGCCAAACATTGCTTTGGGATATTTTTGCAGCACTTCGTCCCGCGTGATCCCCTGTTGAAATGTACGACGGCTGCAAATTCGTGCACCTCTAGGCAGTGCCGCCAGACCATCCTGAAGTTCATCAGATTGTGCAGCTGCAAGAACCATGGTTGCATAATGTCCAAATTCAGCTACCAATGGCCTAAGACGTTGACCACGTGGTTGATTTGCAAAAAGTTGACGTTTTGCAACATTGACATTTGATTCAAGCTGTTCTTGCAAATTTTGTGGCACAAAGAGGTTGCATCGATTGGCTTCTTCCAGCAATACATGTGCTACTCTGTCGCAGAGAACATGGGGATATGCTGCCTCTTGTGCAGTCGGGAACTGAAGCACTCCATTTTCTTTGTACGGTCTCCAACTGGCATGTTTGTGGCTGTTGTCGCATTTCATGGCCAGACTTCCAAAAAGATTATTTGCNATTCTTGTCAGGGCACCTTGGATTGCTACTCCACCATCCGGTACTCTTGTCACGAAGTCCACCGTGCATACAAGAATCAAAAGTTGTCATGTGACCACCAACCTGTTGCAGCAAATTGCGAATAGCAGAGTACAACCAGAATAGGCTGTTAGCGGGATTTTCAATGCTGACACTAACCATCAACGATACCAAGAGCAAGACAAGCTCAGCAGTTGCGTCATATGTCAAGTTCGCCAGGTGAACTCGATGTTGATCTCTAGAAGAAAGGTGTGGCAATCCATCAGGACACAACTCGCTTCTTAACGGCACTGGTTGTTTATGTCTAGGCATCCCTTTGATGGGACGTTCTCTTGCTCTCGACGAAGTGCCACAAGCTGGAGCGAAATGAACGTGCAAAAGTGCATCTTGTTCTGCGATGAAGTATTCTTTAAGAAGCTTCAGTTCGGTGGTGTCGGTGAGGTCACATTTGTAGATTGTGAAATTCTCAGATCTTTCACTCGACTTGTCAATTGCTGTCGTCCGAAATCCAATTTTTCTGCAAGCTTTCGATAGCCTGCAAGATCCAGAAAAAACTTCAACTACCAAATTTCGTGACCCAGAAGCCTTCGATTGTTCCTCACCGATTGATGTATCAATGTTGGTATCAATGCAATTCTGTGAAACATGCAAAAAGTTTGAACCACCGCTGTTGCCTGTATCGCGATGAAGAATTCTGTCTGAATGTGATGAACTGTGTGTCTCAGTTCCATGCCCAAATTCAAGTGAAACCTTGGGCTCCTCAACCATGCCAACACGAACTCGTTTTGCAGATACCGAATCAAGAGAATCACTCTTCGGTGACGTTCCTCGCTTTCGACTGCGTTGCACTGTTGTTGAAACGGTTGAGGCCCCAACTGCTGTACCTTCATCAATTCAGTGATTGCAAGAAGAAGCACCATGCTCCTTTTTGCCACAACGCATGCATACATGAAAACCGAATCTGCAACGACCTTTCTTGACATCGTTGTTGCAACCCTTCGCAAGATTGAAATGCCAGCAAGCGGGCTTTCCTTCCTTGGTTTTTGGGTTCAAACCTTTCAAAGCATCAGGGAGTTGAGCTGGACCTTTCTTCTGTTCACCTTTCTTGAATTTGTTTGGTTTGTCATCCCTGTCTCTTGGCGGATCACTCACCGGCCTCTTGTCGAGCTTCGGCATAGGCGTCAAGTGTATGTTCACTCGAGGATCCAACATCAACCTGACAATGGCTGCATCAAGTGGCGGGTCATTGCCTGGATCAGGTTTCAACGGACCTGTTTCTTCTGAAGCTAAGATCATGAAAAGTTCTCGATCGGCCTTCAACAACTGAGACAATGTAATGGGATGGAAACCACTTGCAACTTCAGTCATAAGTGCTCGATAAAGTTTGTTGGTCCACTCAACATGCACATTCCATGACACCAGATTCACAAGGTCGAAAGCCAATCCACGCCTTTGCAGTGCGAACATAAGTTTGAGTTCCGTGCCCACGTCAGCAGGCGGCAATTCAGGTGTGCTACTGGTCTTCAATGAACCTTGCTCCAATGTCAAAACCTGCTTGGTCTTGGCCTTGCTCTCTGCTGCAATCTCTGAATCACGGGAGCTACATTTAGATGGTGCAATGTAGATAAGGGATCCTGTCTCGACAATTTGAAAGCAGGTGTCAATGAGAGAATGTGCAGGCTGTTGTTCGTTCTTATGAGAGATACCTGTAATTCGGTTCATCTGCTGATTGATCCTACGAATTTTTTCAACGTAGGGGAGTTTTTTCAAAGGCTCTGACATGTCGCCACTCGTGACTTGCAGACGTAGGTCCGCCATCACTAGCGTAGTTGCCTCGAAATGAATCCTCTTAATCACAGCGCAGTCTCCTATTGTACAAGGTCCTCCAAACAAGTTTTCAGCGAACCTCTGCATCACTGCGTCTGTCACAGGGCTTTGAGGGGTTCCCACTGCGAATGCCAATTCCGAAAAGGTTGTCACAAAAGATGCAGAAAAAACGTCCTTAAGGCCTGGCCGCAGTTCGTCGCATCGTTTCTCGAACGCTGCTGAGGAGTCAATCAACGTCATGACGGAATCACCGGAGGATGTCAAAAGAACAATGCATGAAAATTGTTTGAACT
>DF242226.1:0-2500 GCA_000507305.1 Breviolum minutum Mf 1.05b.01 | reverse complement strand
ATCTAATATCCAGCGCAGTTCGGATATTGCTCTTTTTCAAAAGTCGAAAAAGCTGTTACTAACAGAGAGAGGTGAAATGTGAGAGAAGAGTACAACAGTGACGCAAAAAAATTCATTTACATGAGTTTAAATGCAAACTTCCGACGTATGGAGAATTGAAAAGCAGACGAGGCAGGCAGGCAAGTCCAAAAAAAGAAGATGCAAACAGCGAAAGTCAAAAGAAAGACATCCGTGCGAAATGTTAAAGAAGTTGCGAATTGCTGCATCCCGATGCATCACGATGTGTGAGATATTGCGGGACTGGGGTTCCAAACGAAGCAGTTCTCTTTCAGCTTGGTCTTCAGGAAATGCTCTCCCACAATTTCCTTCAATCTTCCTCCTTGAATCCCTTTCATTGGTTGGTCGCTTGCGTTGCTCTCTCTCTCTTCCGCATCCTTGTCGTAGCTCTTGTTGCCTCCGATAAACTGCAAGAAAAGAACACGTTTCAATCTTAGATATTTCACATTTCACTTCTAGTCGCTCTCCATCATTCCAGCTTGTCATTTGCCTCTCCTCGAGCACGGTCTCTCACCCTGTAGGTTGTACAGCTCTTCCTCATCGCTCGCTTGCAGCTATCACGCTCTTTCTTGTCTGTTGATGTTTGTTTCTGTCCCTTATAAGTGATCCTCCAAGACGACTTTCGCCCCCAAACGAAGTTTCCTGGCCACTTCCTCCAGCTCCTCCGCCCCTACCCCTGATCTTCTCTCCATCACTGCTTCTATCTCTCCGAGGGCGACTGATGCTTGTGTCATTCTGTGTGCACAAAAATGCTCACAGTATTTTTTTTTGTTTTTTTCTCTTCGACATTGCTATGGCACTAACACTGTCCCTTGCTCCTCAATACTTTGTTTCGACCTTCTCTTTCTTTTCCGAGTGCAACAATCTTCTCCTAGCTCGGATACTGCTCACCCGTCTCATCCAAGATATGTTCCCTCCGACGCACAGTGTTGGTGAGACTGTCTGCTCTACTGCAGCGGATGTACGTTTGCAAGCCACAAGCCAGATTCTTCCGACTAGCTACTATTCAACCTATCGATGACGATATCGAAATGACCGATCCTGCAGTTGAACCTATCTTAACTCCAGAGCCCATCATCATCACCTTTCACCCTTCCTTACCGCTTCCGAACGAATACATTATTATGGATGGTGCGAGAGCCATTGATGGATGTGTTCGACCTGAAGTCATTCCACTTCTTACCTCTCACCGATGAAAGTTTTAATCGTAAACTCTATTAGACACTCTGTTTTTCTATGTCTCAGATACCTCTTCCTCGACTCGAAGATTCTCCTCCACTGTCATGTTTCGGCAGGTACCACACAGCAAAGACATTGAATGGAGCCCTCCAAGGCAAGAGCACGGGTAAAGGTAAGAACTGCAAAGGTTGATCCAACCAGTTTGCCATTTAGACTGGTTCTGAGTTGGTCTTCCACATCCTCCTCTTTGTTCCTCAAGGCACCACACCCCGCTTGCCGCCATTTAGACCGATCTGAGGGAGTGCACCATCTCTCCTCCTCTTTTTGTTGTGGTTACTTGGTAGCCTTTCGTCCAGCTCTCCACCATTTAGGTTGGCTCTGGCTTGGAGCACCCTCCTACTCCACGAGATCATGCCCACGTTCCCGCTCGCTGCATTTAGGACGGTCCGGAACATGAACGCTTCTTTGTTTAATCTGTCTTAGCTTGAAACCTCTTTAGGTACTCGAGATCTTCGCCATTCAGCTCACCACCATTTAGGTTGACTCTGATGCGAGGCTCTCTTTTTCTCCCTGCATTCTTTCTCCTCTTCTCTTTTCTCTTCCTCTGGCCGCCCCGTCCGCGGAATCCAAAGTGATTCAGATCCAATGTGATCAGTGCTTGCTGCTTCTCCGCCGGTTGCTGCCATGGAACGGTCCAAAGTGATCTGCTCTATCCAAGTGTGTTGAAGAAAGCTAGGATCCCAACAGGAAGGCTTCCTTTAACCTTTTCCCGAAAATCACTGGGCTCCTTGCTGGCTGGACTCCTATTTTTCTTCCTCATCCTTGATGCTGTTCTCCTTCTTACATTGCTTCCTCATCAGCGCGATCGACACGTTGCTACTGCGATCGAAGAGAGATTAGTTTCCTTTTCTTGCTTCCTCTCTCTCTTCTTGACGAGCGTCTGGGTTGCTTATTGAAGGCACGAATCTCTCTTCTTATTTCCTCCACGTGCTACTTCTCCTCTCCAAGTTTTGGGAGGATTCTACGTGCACTGGAACTTGTTTTCGCGTTGCCTACTCACTGGGAACCACTGACTGTGTCTCTGACTTCCCACTTTTTGGACGACTTTCACACAGTGGTCTGGCTGGGCCTCGCTACTTGCTGGAGAAGAACTTCGGAGAGGATCTGAGTGTTGGCACGCTGCATGCTTTCGTCTCTTGTTTCACTTGGTTTCACAAAGTCCTGGGTTGGTTAAGTTGCCTTGCGCTCTCCAGCGTTGGACCAC